>JAJOOF010005341.1:0-22043 GCA_029582545.1 Solanum lignicaule
ACGAATAATCGTAAAAACTATGGTATCATCTAAAGAGATAAAGTAGATGAAATTGTGCTATGTTCTAATATCATTTCTTGACGGTGAAGTAAAGACCAAACTCATGAGTTTATGATCCTAGATCAGAACAAGTTGATAGGACTCCTTTAGCTGCTCATTTTTATCAACATCAATCGAATATTTTCTCAAACCAAGTAGTACTACGCACAGTACAATGTACTATTATTTTTGAAAATTGACAGTTGGAATAATCTAATATTGAGAAGTAGCCCATGAACATCACAAAATATGAATAAACAAAGATGAGACCTGCTCCGACTTGGAAGGATATTTTTTTGAATCAGATGATCTGTAGTTCTGTACATTAAATTTCTGAAATTGGCCTAGCCAACTTTCTGTACACAACCATAACAGCACTCTTAACTGTCAAGTATTGATCAGCCATCACACACTCATTTACTATATTAGGGTAAAATAAAATAAACCCCCACAATTCGCCCACATTTAGATAAGCACACAATAACACTTCCGCACTCGCTAGTCACTACACAACTGTCAGTACAAATCTCCTAAAACAGCATTGGGTACATGGCTAAAACTAAGGAATACGTAATGACAAGATCTCTAGCTACTCTGGTCATAATAACTGTCGAAGCTGCTGTGTTTCCCTTCGAAGTAATTGAACCTCTTTCATCAGCTCTGCTTGATTTTCCAGTATCAATTTCATAGCACTAGAAGTTTCCATCTGCGCAATGTTTGCAAAAATCTAAGAGATGCTGTTCAACTGAACAACTAGGAAAGTGCAAAGTTAACAAATGTACCTCTTGCATATGAAATTGTCTTAAAATATCTAAGTGAAGATTCCTCATATCCTCATGAATGGATTTTTGAAGGGAAGAAAGAGTCTCTTCTTGTGTACGTTGAAACAGCTGGAGTGTAAAGGAACTTCCCTGCTGCAATTCGGGCAGTGTGGACTTTTGTGATTGCTTAATTTCACCCTGAAAAAATTCACTAGGTCAAATGAAAACTTTCTATTAAAAAGATAATTCTGTCATTTGGAATGATTCATCATCAAGGATCTTTCCACCAGCTCATGCTTCCGAGATTCTCTTCGAAAAACACAAAAGGTGAAAACATCCATGATGATGATGCATAACAAATGATGCCAAAGATAGGAACAACCAAGTTTTCCTGATTCATACATTCATTGCTTGGAAAGCACCAGCTGCTGTAGCAGATGACGTGTCCGACCTAGATAACAAGCTATTCAGAAGCTCCTCCCTTGTTTCAGCTCCAGTTTTCTTAGTTTTTGGAGAACCAACAGAAAGGGTTCCATCACTAAAGGATGGCGTGGTGCTTATTCTCTCAGCATAACTAGAAAATCTTCGTGGGAGGGACATAGTTGAACCAAGAGAATCAAGAGTACCCTGCCCCGTAATGCCTTTTGTTCCAACTGAAAAGGATGTGGAACTCACGTGTTCTGAAGATCCTAGAATAGTTTCTTCATTTGAATTTTCTTTTATGCGCAAATTAGCCAAACTTAGACTAGAACTAGTCAAAGAGCTGATACTCTGAGTTGCAGGAAAATTATCCTGTAATCCAGATAACATAGTTCCTGGTGCAAGAGGACCAGATGTTGAGATAGCAAAACGGGAAGGCATGTTTCCTGACTGCCGAAGGTGAGATAATCTATCCGATAATCTCTCACCACCCCAAGCTTCTGGAGGAGTTATGGAGGAAGAATCATCACCACGGGAAGATGTAGGAGTAGAAGACAACTGTGCAAAAGAAGCGTCCTCCTGCAGGAATGTCAAAGATATGAAATACTTGTCAAGGAAAGATAACAACTCATGCATTTTAATGTTAAACCCAGTCATTGATTTCAGCTTCAGAATACTGACACCACTTTTTGAACTGACTTCACAAATTATTTAGCACCCAAGAATGTAGGAGTTAAGAAATTAGTTACTTCAACTAGATATCAAAAGCACCATTTTGCATCCAACAACATAAGAAATTTTGACAAACAAGTCAATCACTTTTGTATATAGAAGAGCAACTCACAATTTCACCAAATGTCCTGCAACCAAGGAAATAATTTGTTGTCCAAAAGAAAATAAATCTAGGCACATGAACCAGACAAGATCCAAACCTGTTTGGGCAAGGAACTTGATTTCCAATCAAATATGGGGCGGTTCTCATTGCCACCCTCAACTGGAAGGGGAAACCTTAGAGAAGAAGGAAATAGCAAAGATGACTTCTTATCAAAATCCTTTTTAAAACCTTCCTGATCATCCCACAACTTATCAAGTGAAGGTGTAATTGGCTGAACTTCAACAAGAGGAGAAAAAACTTCCATATCATCCTTGAAGTTACGAGGAGCATGTAATCTTGCCAAAGATCCACCTTTCCATAAACTACTTCGTATGGGTGTTTCCTCAGATGGAGATAAACCTGTTGTCCCAGATGTAGATCCTGTAATGCCTGCTGGAAAAGAAAACAAGTCCACAGAACCTGAACGAACAGTGGTTCTCGAACCTGATGTTGTCATAGAAGTTGCTAGGCTTGATGATATCATAGCAGGAAGTGGGTCAGGCATTAAAATTGAATCCTCCAAAGCACTGCCCAGGAGAGCCATTTCTGTTGCGCAATTGCTTTCATTGACTATTACAGGTTTTGCTCTTTGCCAGCATAGACTTGTCACAGCCTGTAAATTCATCACACTTTTCTAGTAAGAGGAGGTCAATCAGGGAGTAGTAAACAGGTTACTGTCAGAACTGAGGAACAAAACTAAAGTTTGTTGCTGATGAACAAAATATATGAACGTCAGCCAGTACATGCTAAAAGATGCAGAATATCGGCATGCATTCCATTGGTATGTTTATACTGATATGCAAACAGATATAGAAATACAATGCTGTTTAATTTTGCTGAGAGAGAGAGAGAGAGTGAAAGAGAATGAGTAAGAGGAAGAGCTTCTCAGATCAGCTCCCATGCCCAATGCCAAAAGGCAACATTGCATACCATCTTCCAACTCATCAATCAGATTATGCACATTGGTCTACTATTGATACACAAATGCCACAAAGAAACATTTAGCCAAGGAAGAAACAAGGATATCTTAACAATGTCTGTGATTTCAGGAAATTGAGAAATGTGTTCAATTCTATCCACATTTGACCAACCAGAAATTTGGTTGGCATGCCTGACTAAGTGATGTGCCACTTTTGAACCCTATTGCTTCACCCTAAGCATATCATAGATGGTCAACAGCTTGTGGACTACCTCCCCTTCCCCGAAGCAAATGCTGGCTATCTATAACCTCTCAAAATCTACATGCCATATTGGAAGAACCGTGGGTCACCTACTTGTCCGCCTAATCTCCTCCTCCCTTCTTGCACATTTACCATTTTCATGCATATCCACCTCTATCATCACGGACGAAACAATTTAAAGACAATAAGTGGACTTCAGTATTTATGCATACCAACTCCATATGGGCTTATTATATAGTTACATATCTCCATCCTTTGGCAATAAGAACTGAATCTATTCTCTCCTTTTCTTTTCCTTTCTCATGGTTTGCCAACCAAGGTAATGAAATGACATAATAGAAGTACACAGTCAAGGACAAACTGATACTTAACACAAAACACTTTATTAAGAAAAGAAAAAATTAAATACCTCAGAATTTCCATAAGCACGTAACACAGTCAAGGGTTGTGGTTTTCCACGAACGTCATAGAATACCACCCGGCCACTACTTGTTCCAGCTGCCAGAGTGAATCCATCATCAGTAAATGCCAGTGAAGAAAAAGGTGCCTCGTAAGGAAAGCAAAATGATGGCCTTCTTGACCCTGAGTCAAAAGTGTACAACTTCTTATCCATACCAACACTAGCAACAATCTGCAATCACAACAGTAAAACCACACCAGTAAATGATTCCCATTATTTGGCAAGAGTATGGATTTACAGTTCTTCCAGTAGAACAGGTACACAATAAGTCTACCAGTTGATGAGTAAAATAGAGAAAAAACCTTGTCATTTGTTGGTGAGAAGCTAATGCCAGAAGTTGGTGCAGAATGCTGCTTTAGCCAAGAAACCTGTCAAAGGTAAAATAATTATCAGTAATCCAATAAAGCAATGCACAGCAGGCAAGACAGGTACACGTGAGAGACATCAACTCAGAGAGGTCAACCACTATATTAGGGGATTATAAAGATTAACATAAAATGCAAACCAAGATACCATCGCACTTGGAAAATTTAACCATTATGGATATCAAAGCATGCCTGAGGACGGGAAGTGGAAGGAATTGCAGAGAGGGAAGACGGAAGGATATCCACGTCTCATCTTTCAAAGAAATTAAGGGAAGGAAGAGTAGGAAAAAGAAGAGCATCTGGGAAGGATCAGAGGAAGGACCATGACATGTTTTTTTATAGGTAGAAGGACCACGACATGTTCTGAACGTTGGCAGGTAGGGAGGCAAAATATGTACTGAGACAGGGACTGGGAGGTTTCGAAATAACTCTCTCTGAAAACTTCATAACCGTTATTCAGTGTTTTGTACGTCACATGCAAGCTCAGACTCCAACTTTGAAGTCCACAAGCTATAACGTATAGCGCTTCTAACAGCACAGCATATATTGCAGTAATAATTTCTCTTTCTGTGAGTTTTGACTACCAAACCCCCAAAGAGCAGTGCTAAATTTCTTTTTTTACGAGTAATAAACCGTCAAGCCCTCTGAAAAGCAACAGTTGTAAGTTGAAAATGGATTGCTGATTCTTCTTTCAGAAATGTTCTATGTCATAGCCAATAGCTAGCCTATACCAAATAAGCGGATGAGATCTGACTTGCAAATACAGATTGCGAGGAGAAAGAAATGGAATTCCCTATTAATCTCCAGTTATAAACCGTTTAACCAAGACAGATCTAGGCACAACACAATATATAATGAAATCAAATTTCATCATCTCAAAACACCAGAATGTCAACAAACCTTGGGGCTGCGACCAGTTGTATCCCACAGGTGGATAGATCCATCATCACCAGCTGTCACCAATAGGTGCCTGCTAATCTTAGAATAATCAAGCACTCTCAAAACCTAATCAGACAAAGAACAATAGCATCAGAAAACAAAGCATCATTCCAAACACCAAAAGCAAATTGCAGCTATAAGATGCTATACAGCAAAGTGGGACTTAGAAAGAATGAATTAACCTGCGCATTTGGATCCTTGAGTTCAGCAGCCTTTGCACCAGAAGCAAGGTTGTGAAGTATAAGATTCCCATTAAGACTGATAGAAGCTAAGTGCTCATCTTTACAATTGTACATTGCACCGCTAATTGTATCAGTATGACCTTTCAACCATTTGATGCAACGCTTCCGCTGCAAATCCCATATTCGTACAACTTGGCCACTGCCTCCAGAACAAATGTATCTGGACGCTTTGCTGCTAAAGTTAATTGTTGAAATAGACTCCTGCAAGTGATATAGATGAACTACTTGTAGATACTTAATTGATTGACAGCCCACTTAACAAGTTGGGCATTAAGAAAATGTTGACAGCTTATACCGAAGACCCATGTTAGGTAATGGGGGATGGGATAGGAAGCTAACTTTATTCCAACCAATCTTCTTATCGTCACCTTTTGCCACAGGATAGCAATAGAGCACACATTTATGCAGCATCCTTCTTTCATAAACATATATACCATATGATAATCGAGCAATGAGGATCCATTCTATACCCGACCAAAACCCTATCTTTCTCCCATTCAAACCCAGAGGCAAACACAAAAATCTCAGGCAAGCGCATTCAATATACAAAGATGTAAAGTACGGTACTCTTTTCTGATCAGTAAATATAGTAAATTATGGAATTCTTATAAGCCAATCGCAGACACGCTTTTCTAATTTAGCAAAAATGACATAGTTTTGGCTTCCTCTTAACAAAATTATTATGGTTCAAACAATGTCATGTTGATGTCTACTTTCATTTGGTGTTTTAACACTGATTACAGTATTTGAAAAACTTACCGTTCAACATCTGAAAATAGGGAAACCCCCTGTAGAAGAATAGTATTAGATGATACATGAGTAATTTATCAAAATCAATATTTTTTTGATTCCCCAAGGGTCCGTGTCGAATGGTTCAAAACTCAGTAGAAAATGGGTCCGCCATCTACCCTTTTAAACTTAAACACTAGGTTTCTATCTGTGACCGGGTTCGAACCCATGATGTGCACCTAACCCACACATCATGTGTTGAGATCTTACCACTAGATCAATGCCCCAGGGCAATTTAACATGATCATTATTCGAAATTACTTTATTAGGGAAAAAATTTATATTTGAAGCTACTACTGTAAAAAACAGCTCAAATATTTTCCCCCCATCAGCCTACCCTTTCTTTCTTGTATTATGGGAACAACCAGAAGTATCCATGTTGCATAAAATGCTAAGTTGCTCGACTTGGGTGCAGGTGTCCGATACGGGTGCGAATCTAGAGGTCGGATCCTCTATGATCTAAATTTTAAGATTCGGGGATACGGATCCATGTATGGATATGGGTGCGGAAATTCGGCTAAAAATAATTGAAATATCTAAAATTAGAGTTACTAAACCTAAATTATGAGATATTATGTGGAAAACTTGAGAAAACTATAGATCCAGAGGAGAATCCTGGAAGGAGATAAAAGGAAAGGGACTGACAATTTTAATTTATATATACAAGGTATTCCATTTTCTTCAATTTCACCTTAGCTTTTGTTTTGAATACATAAATCATGAAACTTTCCAGAATTTCTCCCTCTAAATTTGGTCAAAGTACCCGAAACCGGTTGACCAAATCGCGTACGGATCCCACACCACACCAACGTCGTGTCGACACTGGTGCGGCACCGAAAGTGAAGAGTCCGAGCAACTTAGATAAAATGTAATGGAAAAAGCAGCCTAGTCATGTGTACAATAGTTTCAAGGTGCTACAATGTCTCTTTTTGAAATGTGCTAGTCAGTACGCTATAATATTTAAGAAATCTCTCTAATATGTGAGAACATCATTGAGGCCTGCCCAGTGCAATCTAAAAGAAAACCTATCATATGAAAGCACAAATTTTCCTGTAACTTTCAGCAGAAAATAGAGGTAAAAATGAAGTTGGTCCAAACTACAACATATCTTTAACCTCTCAAAATTCACCATTTTCAAAGAAAGATGTGCCAAAATCCATTGAAATAATTGGAAATTAAAGAAATAATACATTTTGATAACAGGACAACAAAGTATCTATCTTAGATTTCAACTAAATTTGCAGCGAAAAAGTAAAAAAAGGTAAACAAAAGTACCTCGATATTGTCAGCACCATCAGTGCCGGCCAGTGGTACAGTCCCCAAACTCTGTCCATTTTTCCTCCACAAAGATATCTTCTTGTCATCTCCAGCGCTTGCCACCACCAAATCTGCAACACCCAAAGGTAAATCCATTTTGCAAAAAGAATGTAAATATTTGAAATTCATGATAGAAAGGGGGAACTAACTAGTGTGATTCCACTTGACGGAATTGACTTGGAATCCAGGGGAAGGAGTATAACTAAGAATGCAGGGATCACGGGGCTCCAAAGTGAGGTCAAAAAGCTTAACAGTGTCACCGCCAGTAGTAGCCAAAAGGGTTTTTATCGAATCTGTAGAATTCATCTATGAATAGATTCTTGGATTGTGAAATGTACAATTTACAGATTTGAATTTTCAGAAGATGGGAAAGAGAGAGAAGAGTGAAGTGGGTGTAATTTAGGTGTTTGATTTGAAACCCTACCGGAGAGAGAAGGGGATTGCAAATTCAAAAAAAAGTGCTGGCCCAAAAAGTGGGCGCCCTCTCTCAAGTGCATCAACCAGGCCTGAGATGCAACTCTTTTTCTTTTTTTTTTACCGAGTCTGACTAATTAATATTCAAATCAGATTTTTTAATATTCAGAAATTAAACTTGAGATCTCTAATTATGAGAGAAGTTGTTTCATTCATTACACCACATTCTTTGATAATACTTGAGATATAGCATGATCTTTCATGGATGTGATTTTAAAATACTATTATTATGGTACTTGCTTTTTGTACATGTATTTACATTAATTATAAAATTTTAATAATTACATAATATTAATATTTGAAATATAAAATAAAAATTAAAAAAAGTTTATGAAATTTTAAAAACGATAAACTCGATCTGATTTAACTAATCAACTATATATGATAAATGATTTAATGAGATTTTTGGGTCGTGACACAATTTCATCATCATAACTTGCACCAGCACCAACACCAACACATCGTCAACCATCACATTTCTTCATCCATCAACCATTGTCGTCGTTGTCACCTCCACCGCCACTATTCACCACTACTAACCACCTTCACCGCTACAATTAGCATTGCCGCCAACTACCACCTAGACGTTGTCAACTCCAAACATTTTTCAAATCACCAACATCAACATCTCCAATTACTAACATCAATCAATTATACCATCACAATCACTACTATTCATCATCGTCACAATCACTACAATACCATCTCTACCATCACAACTATCATTATCATCATTACTAGCCACTAACATCAACCATTATCACAATCATCATTTCTAGCGAACACAAATTGTAACGACATATTCCGCCGTTACTGAAAATATTTGCAATAAGGTTATATTAATCTCATTCGTTATAGAGTTAGGATCAATTCCTTGGTACGTGAATGCATTAGTTATGAATTAAGGGCGTACAATGCCGCTATCACAAAGTTAGTTAAAAGTGTCCTCACTAATCTAGTTTTGAGCTTTAGTTTAAACTAATCTCAACTTCAAACAATCATATCGATCAGTCTATAATGAACTAGGTGTCCCATGGGCTATCAAATTAAATGTATATGAGTCTTCTTTCCAACACAACTAAGTTTGCATCATTTCGAGTTCGGAGTAAAAGGTTATGATCATTTTACCATATGTTATCCATACTGAAAAATCAAGGCCGCTATAGCGAGAATCAGGGAGCTATAACACGCAACTATATTGGGCAGCACAAAATTGAAAGTTATTTTCAGTCTCAAAACGTGATTTTTCTTCCCAAACTCGTCCAAGGTCATGCTAGGGCAAGGAAGGGGTGATTTATTCAGTTTTTCATTAATTTTCTTCTTCAAGGTAAGTCCTCCCATCAATCTAACTCTTGTTTGATTCTTTAATCCTTAGAAAATATATTTATGACCCTAGGGGATAGTTTGCATTCATTCTAATATGGAGAAAATCTGAGTTCATGAGGATTGTAGGGTCTAAGACCTTAGGCTAATCTTAAGAATGTTTATTCTTGATTTATTTACTATAATTCACGAGTATAACCATGAAATTTATAGTTCTAGGTGAATTATTGGTGGGAAAGTCCTGAAATGAGTGGAAAAATCATGAGGTTGGTCTAGAATTTGAGATTTACATATAATCTTGAAATATTTAAGCCATTTGTGATTGATTCTGTATTATGCTATTATTTTAGACCAAGAACAAGCTAAAGCTTCACGAAAGGAGTCAGGGTTCGCGATTAGACTTCTGCAGCAATTGTTCGGTGCCCAGGTAGGCTAGGTTTTCTTAATTGAACAGTTAGACATGTTTTCTACTTCATGGTATTTTATAGATTGACAAAAGGTTTCATGCCTAGGCTTTCGGGCACATAGTCTGATGGTTAAATATTGTTATTTATTGCTGCTAAGGCGGAAAAAGATAATGACAAGGGGTAGTTTTAGCGTTCTTGATTGTTAATCTTGAGTTTCCTTATTGGGGTGATATGGTGCTAATTGTGAGGTTATGTGTTTATGAAATTGTTAGGTTATAGTCATTTCTGAAACTTGTGGTAATCAAGGGGAACTAAATTAACGAGAAAAGTATTGATTCGTGGACTAGGGAGATATTTCTTAGGGAATGAATGTGTACTCATAATGAGGTCCAGTATTTTAGGCTATTAACATATAAGTGTATGTATATAGGTGATGGTTGTATGTTTTCGATATATGTATGTATGTTTATTGCTTTGTAGTATGATATGTGCAATGCATGGTAGGGAGACATACAAAACGATATCATGTAGGTAATTTGATGCAATGAAATTGTGATTGTGACTTGTGGTATTCAAGTAGTATTGTCACATCCCGAGCCTACACCTTGGACGTGGTAGGTAATCGAGAACCATTGCTGGTCTCCAAGCGAACCCTTGGTCTGGCTAATTCTTTAGCGGAAGACTTACTCAAGCAATATGCGGCTTAAAACAAAATTCGATCATTTAAACTCAAAGTCAATACTCAACTCAAATATCTGAAAATACTTAATGTAATAAACATAGTAGTTGTAAAACAGTTTAATAAGAACTCTGAGGACATCTCAAATCTAACTATCTATGAAGCTTCTAATGATAAGATAGGTGTCGGGACAAGATCCATGACATCTCAAAGCTATTAAACTGAAAGTAAATGTGGAGTACTCTGGAATGCAAGGGGCTGACCAAAAGTTACCTGGAGTGTAGAGTGATCTCAACGAAATGCCTGTTGATGATCCTAAACACATGTATCTGCATCATAAAAAGATGCAAGCCGAATGACATCAGTACATTAAAGGTACGAGTTGCCCCTCGGTAGAGTGAGTCTACTTAGCGAACTGGCAGGACGTGGAGATCTATTGATCAATATGAATCTCGAGAGTGGATAGTTGATTGCTGCCTCTTTGTCCCGGGGGATCTCCGGCCGGGGGGGGGGGGGTTGCTAGCATAACCCTTTCTCCCGATGTATGTGAAAAAGAGTGACAAACTCATTTTTCTTCGGTCATAGGTTGGTCCAAAGAATGAGAGTCAACTTCCAATATTAAGTGCGTTGTTCCTCAGTAGCTCATTGGTAGAGCGATCGACTATTAACCGATTGGTCATAGGTTTGAATCCTACTTGGGGAGATTTTTTAGTTATCGCTTTTCTGATGAATTTAAAAAATAAAACAGTGTTAGAAGTATTCAAATCGATAAATTCACTACGAAACAAGGTCGGAATCAATTTGAGCCTTAGGAAAACTTCAAATAGTAAATTGAAACTATCAATCATATTAATATTACATCTATATCCACATAGAAGTGTTGAAAAAGAAAGCTATTTGAGAGGCAGAGGTTGACTATAAACTTCATCTCTCTATGGACCTTAGGGAGTTTTTCCAGAGTTGAATTGCGCGTGCAATTCTACAAGAGCAGAATCACGTGTGTACTAGTATGTAATTTACGCCGAAGTGAAATAACGGAAAGAAAGAGATTGTAATAGATAAAGATATACTCAAGATGCATGCAAAGAAATAAAGAAACTAAATCATTTAAAACTTTATAAGTACTTACTTATTTTCTGAAACTCAACATAATAAGTGATATAGTAAAAAAATACACATTAACTCTTTTTAGGAGATTCTCTAACCGACAACCATCACTTTGAGAATCTTTAATATTTTTAGCGCCCATTTCAATTTGTTTTTTTGATTCTTCAAGCTTTGGATGATTAGTTTTTACTCTTCACTCTCTTGTTTCGGTTGATCTTCTCGATTAACTAAAGTTACCACTTTATGAGTTGTTTTTGGCACTTGTTTTTAAACAATTCCTATAAGTATTTCAAAGTGGATGAGAGTATGAATATAAACACAATTTAGGCTTTAAAGAATATCAATTAGAGAGGTAAAATGTAAATTTTTGAACTAGTTTTTATCTTTTAATTAAATAAATATATAAGTAATTTGAGATATGTATTTCTAGTAATGTCAACGATATAAAACAGAAAAAGAGTAGTACTTATACTAGAATAGTTGTCCGACAATACTTGTCTAATTTAGAAAATTATGAGATAATTTATCTTTTGAATCTATTTTACTCTTGCTTTTAAATAAGTACTATTTATCATCTAAACATTTTTTAAGCATTAAATTTAATAAAATCAAAAAAATAATATAATAATATTATTTCTATTATTTATTGTTTTTGAAGGGGGTGTATCAAGTTATTAGTGGACAACTATTGTTTGAAAGAGAATAAAAGAATCCCATTATGAAAAAAGAACATATTTTTCCGTGGCATCCAACTTGTGAAAATTCTCATAGGAAGACATTCTTGAATGTTGAATATGAGGCTTCAGTCACACTCCAATGAAACAACCAGTTTGTCTTTGCCTTTCTCCTTCCCTTTCCATCACGATCAGATTCCCCCATTTCTCTTCTCCCACTTTTTCCCCAATCCCCATCCTTTATTATTTTTCTCCCAAGCCAAGAATCTCTTTCCCTTTCAAAGATTCTCTGCTTTTTCTTATAACTTACCCTTTTCCAATGATGCCATTCTTCTTCTCTCTGTTCCATTACATTACCATTCTCTTTCTCTCTCACAATTTGTTCCCACCTTTTTCCCATGTCTTCTTCAACTGTCAATCAGTTTTCTCAGCCTTGCATATATGGTAATGTTTCACAAGTTCCAAGATTTGATTTTTTTTGAATCTTTTTTCTATTTAACTTATACACTTTTGAGTATTTCCCTTGAATTGCGTAAAAAGATTAGCTTTTTTGATGATGATATGATTGTGGGGTTTAAAGCAGGTCACTTTCTTTCTTCATACGCAGAGAGGAAGTCAAGGTTTATGAAATGGCTGACTAAAATTTTCAAGGGTAATAGGGGATCGCCACGTGGACAGCAACCCCAGTTTCTAGGAGATGAGAATATGGTTTGGCGTGCTCCTGCCAGAACATTGGTAATCTTTTTACTTTTCATTAATTTTGATTCAGAGCTTGCTGTACCAGTGTATACAATTCTGGATAAATGACCTGCAATGTGAAATGTGGTGCATATTTCTTTCAAAATCTCTCTTTTATCACCAAGAAATGATCCAATATGTGATCTTGGCTTAATAGAAAGAAAGCTGATGATGATACCATAGACGAGTTCGCCATCAAAAGCCACGTCTATGTTTCAGCTGGACTACTTTTAACACATGATAACTGTTATTTATATTTGCTTAAACTAAACTTTGTAGTATCTTTTTAAATTGAATTTGATGTCTCGTCTGATTAAATGTTTCTTAACACAATTTTAAAGTTCATCAGGATGATCGCTCTAAGGCTAGTAAAGAGAAAGAGGAACTAGACCGTGCGACTGCAGTCTCTTTGTCCGAAGATTTGAAAAGACCAGGTGGCAATTAGAAGTTCTTCTTTTGTATTTTTTCAAGTCTATGAAATTAATATTTCCTTGTTGCTGTCCTCCAGAGATCTATATACATTGTTCGGTTCTCTATTGAGTATTGACTTAGTATACCACTATATTACCAATTCCACTCTTTTGAGGTTGAGACTGACAGTTCTGTGCTTCACAGGATACAAATGCAGGACTGACAATGATGAAGATCTCGAAAGATCACTTAACCATGACCTTAGTTCGTCATCATATCCTCCATATCCTCCTCCGTATGCTCCTTCATATGCCCCTTGGGAATATAATCCCAGAAGTTATAGGTAATTGGATTTTGTTGAAATATCCTCTTTTGCTTTGTGTCATTCGAAATTTAGCCTAATTATCTTCTACTGCATTGCAATTAATCCTGTCTTACAAAGCTCAAATAACTTTCTATCCACTGATAATTATTAAGGGGTAAAGAGAAAGAAGTCCTGCATGGGGTCCTTTCTTTTGTGATTTTTACTTGATGGAATTAAAAAAGGGATCAAAGAAAAGAAGAAAAAATTCTGCTTCGTAGTATTTATGGATTTTTATTTCACAGAAGGTTGCCTCTACAGTGGTAAATTCTCGGGGCATCAAATTTAAGTCGTGTTACTGAGAAAATTTTCTGTGACTGTTCACTGAAAATGGAAACTGTAGCATGCTAATACCTATTACAGATGAAACCATTCCTGTAACCTTTGGGGAAAACTGGAGGATAAACGAATTCAAATTTAAGACGAATTGATGTCCGTGTATATGCACATTCAAACAAATTTTGTGTCTTCGACTAGATATTTATTAGTTTTGAAGTATTGAAGGAACATCTATTACATTTTGGTAGAAACTGCTGCTTGTTCACACTTGTCTCGGGATTAACATATACCATCACGGAGCATCTGTATTTTTTGTGTACAAGAAATCTTATATGCACATGTATAATTTGCAGGATATGTAATGGCTGCCATGGGGATATTGGCTCTGGCAATTACTTGGGGTGCATGGGAACTTTCTTTCATCCAGAGTGCTTTCTTTGTCGTGCCTGTGGTTACCCTATTACTGAACATGAGGTACATTCTTGTCCTTGGTCTTCAACTATCTTGTGCCGTAACTCAATCTCTCTCCCAAAAAAAGAAAATTAAATTTGTTATCTCAATTCTTGTACAGACTAAGTGGTTTTATATCTTTCCTCATGTTTAGCTCATTGGTTTCTTTGTTGAATCAAGTTTTCCTTGTCAGGGAACAATACATATCACAAATCATGCTTCAGGGAAATGACTCACCCCAAATGTGAAGTTTGCTTCCAATTTGTAAGGACATGAATCATGATGCTTCTTCATGTAGTTGGTTACTGGAAATTGCTCATCGTTAATCCAATTTTTGGTTCATTGTGTTAATCTCGACTGCATCTTCAGATATAGGCTTCTCCTACATGTTCACTTAGAAACCATTGATTTTTGCTCTTACTTCAGTTGAAAATGCAAAATCCTTAGAGAGTATAGTTGTGCATGTATGCAAACAGACAAATGCATATACTGGCACATGCCCGCTGATTGTCATCCATCTAAATCATCACTTGCTGTGGCAGTATCACAGATTGAGATGGAATGACAGCTTCATTAGTTCATCCATTGATGTTGTTTTGCATTTTTTCATCTTTGAGACAATTTTGTCTAGTTCACCAACCTAGAGAGAACGTTTTACAGCATGTTCTTCTGTAGATTATATTCTAAGATTTTTTTCAAATTGCTCAACAATATTTTGTTCTGATTAGGAACCAGCTTATATTATTAAGTTTATGGTGTAGTCACCATTGCATATTTTAAGTTTTGGAAATATTTCATGAGATTTGAAATATACTTGCAGATCAATGATTATTGATTTTATGATCCACCATTTCCTTTTCAGATCCCAACAAATGCAGCAGGCTTGATTGAGTATAGGTGCCACCCGTTTTGGTCTCAGAAATATTGTCCTTCACATGAGCATGATGTCACCAAACGATGCTGTAGTTGTGAACGTCTGGAGGTATGGTTATCTGTAAAATTAAATATGTTGGATCACCTATCATTCAACTAACATGCTTGATGCTGATATTGTTCTTATATTCTTTAAGCCATGGAATGCAAGATATGTATCACTTGGGGATGGTAGGAGCTTATGCTTAGAGTGCATGGAATCTGCCATCATGGATACCGGGGATTGCCAACCACTTTACCATGCCATCAGGGACTATTATGAAGGCATGAACATGAAAATAGAACAGCAAGTTCCTATGCTTCTTGTTGAAAGACAAGCCCTTAATGAAGCCATTGAAGGGGAGAAACATGTAAGGATGCCTTTGTATCTGTAGTTTTTCTGTTCTTTAGTCTGGGAAATTTCTGACTGGAAAATACTTTAGGGTTTCCATCATTTGCCCGAAACCAGAGGTCTATGCCTATCAGAAGAGCAGACAGTCACCAGTGTAAGCCGTTCAGTCCCTTGAAATCATTCAGTTTCTTACTAGCTTAAAAGTGTTAGTATCTAGGTAACCTAGTGATGCATTACAAGCAATGGTGTCTTATTGCAGATACTCAAGAGGCCAAGAATGGGTGGTCGTGAAGTAGTGGGAATCAGAACACACCCTCAGAAGCTAACTAGAAAGTGTGAGGTTACAGCTATTCTAGTATTGTTCGGTCTACCAAGGTAACTTCTTTTTGTCTAATTCCTTTCAGTTTGTTTTATTCCAACATAACCCTTTGGCTACTCTTGGCATGTCCTACTGACAATGATATGGAATGGCATATATGTTACCCTCGTTTACCAGTTAAGATGCTCTCTAGAAAAGATTATGTGTTAGGCCTTATAGACTTGCTATATCATTCTATCTGCAGATTACTTACTGGTGCTATTCTTGCTCATGAACTGATGCATGCATGGTTACGTCTAAAAGGTAAGTTGAGCATATCTTTCTATCTACGTTGGTCTGCAATAGATTTTAGGGATGTATTATCTTCACGGAAAGAAAGATAAAAAGACAGCTAGATGTTTCATTTTCAAACTCTCATGATGCTTGATACCAGTTAATCAGATGCCAATCTAGGAGTTCTATGAGTTCAACTGAACCCGTTGCTTCCAGCTCGAAATATGTAATATGTGCAAAAGGCATTTAAATGTATAGTACATAAAATAAGATCACACCCATTCTGACTCCACGAACTCTGGATCCTGGATATTCACCTCTGCAGCTAATATATGTTTAAATTGATTTACTTTAGAAAAGTTACCTTGTATGAAATTTGCAGGATACCGTAATCTCAGCCTTGAGGTAGAGGAAGGAATCTGTCAAGTGCTTTCCTACATGTGGCTGGAATCAGAGGTAATGCCAGGATCCAGAGATATGCCATCAACATCAACTGCTTCATCCTCATCAATGTCGTCAACCAAGAAAGGTGTGAAGTCTGGAGTAGAGAATAAGCTGGGTGAGTTTTTCATGCACCAGATCGCCCATGATACTTCTCCAGCGTATGGTGGGGGATTCAGATCTGCTAATGAAGCCGTGAATAAGTATGGTTTAAGATGTACATTGGATCACATTCGCCTGACAGGAAGTTTCCCGTTATGATTCCATCATTGTTACGTTGTCAAAGGTCGCTTGTGCTGTATGGCAATCCAGAAATCATTGAATTGAAATGCTCCCCTGAGAAAATGAGTTGATCTTGCAAAGCTGGATTAGCTCCTCTTATTTTTTATGGGTTCCGTCTGTGGACACTCAGTCCCAAAGAGAAGATTATACGCCACAATGTGAATGAGAAGAAAATGTAACATGTATTGCATTTAACTGCAATAAAAATTGAATTTGAATGCTCCAAAAGTGTCTCCCACTTCCTGCAAATATTGTTCTAAAATGAAATCTTACTTTGCAACAAGACAGACGATAGATTCATAAGAATCACTTTTTAATTGTCTGCTCTGCATGATGCCAATAAGATGTGGTAATTTATCGTGGAACGGTGATCACATCGAAATACAGAAAACAATCAATTAACTTCAGTCAACATTCGAAAACTGATTGCTTGTCTACCAGAATGTCAAAAAGCTACTAGAGAAACAAATCTTTGATTCTCCAAATTAGTCAGAATGCCAAAAAGTATACCTGTGTTTAATTACAAGTTTTAAGCAGCATAAGATTCCTATCTGTCATTCCTCAATTCAAAACTTACCCACATAACTCACACATATAAATCTACTCTTACATATTACAAGAACAAAAAAAGTAGCCCCACATTTTTTTAGTTGGAACAACATGGTCTGGGATTGGAATTGCCAGAATTGTCTCCAACCTTAATAACAGTTCCTTGACCAGGAGTAGCACCAGCTTCTTGAGCTGCTAAAGCTTTTCTGCTGATTATCTGATAAATATCCAACAAAATTGTTTGAAACGCCTTCTCAACGTTTAAAGCTTCCAATGCAGAGGTTTCAAGAAATGACAACCCTTCTTTCTCAGCCAAGAGTCTTGCATCTTGATCTGGAATTGCTCGAAGATGGTTCAGATCAGACTTGTTTCCAGCCATCATGATGACAATGTTGGAGTCAGCATGGTCCCTCAGCTCGCGCAGCCATCTGTGCACATTTTCAAAAGTTTGTCTCTTGGTTATGTCATAAACCAAGAGTGCTCCCACGGCTCCTCTGTAATAAGCACTCGTTATGGCTCTGTACCTTTCTTGCCCTGCTGTGTCCCATATTTGTGCCTTTACTGTCTTTCCTTCTACCTGCACCACATAAATTCATCGTCTATTACTAATTTTGAGACAGAAAAAATTAGTTAACACATTTCTGTCCTGAACAACGCGTAAAATGTTATGTTCACGTAATCAAAATATTTAATCCATGAAATATATGGTTGAGTACAAGACTCAGAAATGCATGGAATTTGGAGAAACCAGAAAAAAAACCTGAAGGGTCCTAGTTGCAAATTCGACACCAATGGTGGATTTAGACTCCAAACAGAATTCATTTCGCGTAAATCTGGAGAGAATGTTAGATTTTCCGACACCTGAATCTCCTATCAAAACAATCTTGAATAAATAATCATACTCATGATCCACCTTGTAAGCCATTTCTACTTCCCTCTAGCTAGCCACCACATTCACCTATGAAAGAAAATACTCATCACCCTCTCAAAAAAATAGAATGAATTTTCAAATGATAAGAATTGCAAATTAAAACGCACTTCCTTGGCTTTGATAAGAAAGAGGAGATAAATTGTGCAAATGTAGAGAATCCAAATGAATGAATACTAATATAGCCGAATAAACAGCAACTTGAATGGGTATAACTAACACATCTTCACACGTCCTATATTATTCTAGCCTTGTACAATGGGCACAAATCCTTTTCATTTTTTTTCCAAGGGGAAATTTCACAAAGTAAAAATTTTAGACATCTCACCGTGTAAAGATCAAATTACATTCTATCTCTACCCTTTTTCTAATTTACAAAGATCCCTTCAAATTTGTGTCATCCGGATACATAACAGTTGATGCATTAAACTGCTTGACCGTTGAGATTAAATAGGAAATTAAACATAAAATTAAATGTCAGTTCCCCAAATCACACAAATCAATCTCTCCCAAATCATAATAATTTCAAACAATTCGAATTTTAAATTTTCTTCTCTCAAATCTCTAACAAATCGTAATAGATTCAAAAAAGTCGAAAACAATAGCTATGTATCGGATACATTTAGTATAAATTCAAATTTATGTATCATGCCTAAAAAGTTAGTGCATGATACATTACTATTTATGTATCTTATTTTGTTTGAGAATACTGTATTTTATAAATGATACATTATACATGTAATTGTTCCCAATAACATTGTGTGTGTGTGATATACATAACACAGTAGTGAGTTGATACAAACAAATATTGTTATAAAAACATTAATGTTTATGTATCAATAATAATATTTGATAATGTCTACATGTACATAACCATCTAGTTGAATAAGTTTGGGTGTATGTATCTGGTAGTAAAAGATAACGAAATTTTATAATAGTTATGTACCAAGAATACGTAAACTAATTGATACAATTTTTGAAAAAGAAAAAAAAAACTTTAAATACAAATATAACTCAATACAAGAAGATAAAAAGAAAAAAAATGAAATTGAATACATAATACACCAGCTCGCTATAAAAAATCACCTTACATGAACATACACAACGTCATACGTGTAGATTTTCCCTCATTAAGTACAAGCATCTCCTGAATTTATTTTTCAAGAGGAGTGATTATGAATGATGTTTTTTTTTTAAAAAAAATTTGTGCAATTCCATCTAGCAAACATCAATCTCACCTTATTCAAGAAAGTCAAATATTGGTGATTCTCTTGCTGCTACCAATGTTGAGTTAATGACTCTGTAATATTTGACATCATCCGACCCCGATGAACTGGTACATACAATCTTGCCCACTTCTCATATCATGTCACCTCCAAGTACTTCTTCACCCTAATATCAACTTGATCAACCTTATTCATTAGCCTATCAAAATTATTTTTTGTGTATACCTTCGTCATAGTGTAGAATACCTCATTCAAATGCTCATTTGATTTTCTAAAATTCTAGGATACATTGCCCCACAAGTGCCATATACAAGCGTAATATTGGATATTATTGTATACTACATAAACAACCTTTATAATGCTCTCATTTCTATCATATACTATACACATATTCTTTTTTTTTCCATATGCTTATTTGAATTATTCAAAAAAATCACGTCTAAGCAATATCATTTTCGGAATCATAACTCAGTGGATAAGATGTAATATATTTTTTGTTATACAACAATAATGTACGTTATAAATATAAAACATTATCACACTAAATTCACATATCACAAATACTTGCTCTATCTCAAGTGTTGGCTAAACAAAAGCACCAATGTATGCTGATTTCAATCGCTAGTGTCTACAACAACAATTGACCTACAATAATCAAATTTCTTTATAAAAAGCATGCAATGATATAAACAGATACAAAAATTTATTTACGATTTTTTTCATTGGAATACGTGAATCATGGTATGTTTTATCCAATATATACAAGTATTTAGGCACCTTTTTGTATGAGGCAACTGGTTGCCCCATTATGAACCAATGCAGTTTCTTTTGTTCGTCATAACAACATGTAGTTAACATCAACACTCAAGTCCAATTTCATGTCGTCTATGATATCATTAGGAGTGTACTTCCTCAATTTAGGTGCGATAATGCCTCCAATAAATCCACTTATTGCCTAAATTTGTGAATATAACCTATCTTCCAAAAGACATGTATGCTCATAGTTGAAAACTCTAATTCTGAACATTTTTGACTTGTTTATACTTAATGCCTTCATTAATCATTTGCATTCTTTAGAATAGCATACAAGTGTATAACTGCAAATACAATTTGAAAATATTCTTTAAAATGACATACAAGTGTATAACTACATTCAATAATCAAGACATTTCAATTCAAACAATTATAAGGGCCCGTTTGGCCATGCGATATGGTATCATGATATGGAATCATGAGATGAAATTGAAGGTTTGTTTGGACATGCGATATGAAATTTTTATGTTGTATATTTTCTCATAAACATAAAAATCCCATAAGTTGTAAAACTATTAAAATAGCCCTAATTGTTTATTCAATCTTATCAAATAAACAAAAAATTATAAAATCGCATAATAAATTATTATAAAGTTATTTGTTCTCCACTTAAGTAATTGTTTCATCTAACTTTAATTGAATAAAGCAAAATTGAACATAAATTTTAGTGTACTAGTCTTTAATATAATCCTCCACATAGTACGGACAATTTCCTCATGTTGAACTTGCATTTCTCGATCATGCGACCGAGAAGACGAACCAACATTGTTACTTTGAGCCATTTGTTGGTCAATATCCTCTGCAACTATATCTTCATGTTCATAGACCATAAATATTCCATCACTACTTTGGTATTCTCGCAAATAATTATGTAACACTGCACAAGCTATGACAATTTTCACTTGTGTATCAATATCATAATGGTTCATGCCTTGTTTCAGTATTCTAAATCTATTTTTCCAAGCTCCAAAAGTCCGTTCAATCACATTGCGCAAAGATGAATGCCTCTAATTAAATAGTTCTTTGGCATTTTATAAAGAATTACTAAAAGCATATGTGACGTAAATGAGACAACTTTGTGTAAATAAATAATATTTATTCTAAGGATGAAATTTAAAGTTACCATGTGGCGAAAATGGAAATTGTGACGTTGGTTCAACAAGTGCATTCTCAAGTACTTTACTATCATGTGCAGTACCTTTCCAATTAGCAGCAACAAAGGTAAATCGCATATCAAAATCACAAGCACATAAGACATTTTGTGTTGTTCTTCCTTTGCGATTACGATATGCTTGTTGCACCGCTTTAGGAACCTACCCTTCTATATATGTTCCATCAATCGCACCAACACAATCCTACCAAATAAAAAATACATCAATATTAGTTTAGCGAACATAAAATAAATTGGAAGCATTATAGAATGCACTTCATAAAAATAATGTTTGTAAGAGTAATAAAAATAGTGCTTCCAAGACAATGCAAAGTCATAAAATAAATATTATCTCTTTAAACAAAGTTGACAGGAAATATGTAACTAAATACTAATAACTTACATATAATATATAAATGTTCACTTATTAAGGCCATAAAATAAATTTATTAATGTGATTGAAATTTTACCTTAAACCAAGGCCAAAATCGAGTATTATGTCGAATTT
>JAJOOF010005342.1:0-32271 GCA_029582545.1 Solanum lignicaule
TTGCGATTTTCGAATTTTGATACGGTTGCTCTAAAATTCAGGTTAGACCCATTTCCCACTCAATTTGACCCCCTGAATAAGAATATGAAGTCGAATTTTCGAAATCATGCACGGATTTTGAGATATATGGAAATTACAATTATAGGTGTTCCGAAGCACATTTTCGGGCATTTTTGGGGTCGTTTTAATTAGTTTTTCGGAACATTACATTATATCCCCCTTGGGAACATTCGTCCTCGAATGATGATCTACACACCAAACTAATTTAGAAACTCAAGACTAGCAACCCATCATGCATGAAACATCAAAAATATGCAAAATTTACGAATGCAATATTCACAACATGCACTATTCAAAGGAGACTACTTCAACTCTATTTCAAAACATGATTAATGCATAGTGAGTGAGTAGGCACTACATCTAACACCCAATATGCACCAAACTCGAAAATTCACTTTTTCATAGGAGGAACTCACTTCTCCAACTAAAATAATGCTCAACACCACATCATATAGACAATATGCAATTACACACAAAAGTATACTAAAGAATGTTCATCCACAGATATCATGAAGTCAAAATAGGCAATTTATACTAAATGCACAACAACATGAGGAACATATATCATGAAAAGTCATTTTCTCATAAAAAAAATATTTCATCAAGAACATGCATCATTTAAGGAAACCATGGAAAACATACAAATTACACATGACTTCCAAAACAAGGAAATTCTAGAGGAACTATTTACCGCAAGCTTGAGTAGGAGTAGAAGGAAAGAGGTGAGGGTATCGGGACCTCATATCGGCCTCGGCCTCCAAAGTAGAATCCTCAACTATATGATTTCTCCACAAAACTTAACGGAAGCTACTTCCTTGTTTCTCAATTTCTTGACTTGCCAGTCAAGATTCTCTACCGGAACCTCTTCATAGGAAAGGCTTTCATCAACACCTAACTCTTCTAAAGGAATAATGCTCACCGGGTCCCCAATATAATTTTTAAGCATCGAAACATGAAATACCGAGTGAACTGGGGCCAATTCATTTGGCAAGTCCAATTCATAGGCAACTTTCCCAATACGCTTCAAAATTTGATATGGGCCCACAAATCGGGGACTATGTTTCCCCTTTTTGCCAAACCTCATTACACCCTCATGGGTGAAATTTTTAGACAGACCCAATCACAAATTTCAAATTCTAGGTCCCTTCTTCTTACATCGGAATAAAACTTTTGCCTACTTTGAGTCGTTTTCAACCTCTCTCTAATGAGCCAAACTTTCTCAATAGCTTTATAAACTGAATCGGGACCAATAAGAGCAACACCACCTACCTCAAACCAACCAACCGAAGACCTACATCTCCTACCATACAAGGCCTCAAAAGGAGGCATACCGATACTTGAATGATGACTATTATTATAGGCAAACTCTATTAATGGCAAGTGGTCATTCCAATTACCCTTGAAATCTATAACACACGCCCTCAACATGTCCTCTAAAGTTTGAATGGTGCGCTCTGCTTGACCATCCGTTTGAGGGTGAAAAGTGGTGCTAAGCTTCACCTTAGTGCCAAGCCCCTTTTGGAAAGACTTCCAAAAATGTGAAGTAAATTGAGTACCCCGATCTGAAATGATAGAAAAAGGAACTCCATGTAACCTCACTATCTCCCTTATATACACATTAGCATAGTCTTCCCCCGAAAGGGAAACCTTGATGGGAATAAAATGGGTTGATTTTGTCATCCTATCAACAATGACCCAAATAGAATCATGTTGTCATCTAGTACGAGGCAATCCCACAACAAAGTCCATGTTCACCTCTTCCCACTTCCAAGTGGGAATTGGTATATTTTGCAACAAACCTCCCGACCTTTGGTGTTCAACCTTAACTTGTTGATAATTAGGGAATTTGGCTACAAATCCCACAATATCCTTTTTCATACCATTCAACCAATAGAGTTCCCATAAATCACGGTACATCTTGGTGGCTCCCGAATGAATAGAATACCAAGAACTATGAGCTTCCTCTAAGATTCAATCCCTCAACCCATCAACATCCGAATAATATAATCGACCTTGGTACCTAAGTACCCCAACTCCCTCTTGGGAGAAAGCCTCAATGGATTTGTTGAGCACTGATTCTTTCAACTCCATCAGTAAAGGATCAAGGTTTTGTTTGGACTTGACATCCACCACAAAGGACGATTCGGAGCCTCTATGAACCGTGAAACCACCCTTAGGAGAATCTACTAGTTGGAAATCTAACCGGGCCAACCTATGCACATCACGAACTAACTCCTTCTTTTCATCCTCTATGTGAGTCACACTACCATAGATACCCAACTAAGAGCATTCGCCACCACATTAGGTTTGTCAGGGTGAGAGAGGACACTCATGTCATAATCCTTCAAACGTTCTAACCACTTTTTTTGCCGAAGATTCAAGTCTTTTTGGCTAAACACATATTGAAGACTCTTGTGATCGGTGAAAACATCCACATGGACCCCATACAAGTAATGTCTCCATATTTTTAAAGCAAACACAACCACCGCTAATTCAAGATCATGAGTCGCATAATTCTTCTTATGTACCTTGAGTTGCCTAGAAGCATAGGCAATTATTTTCCCACGTTTCAGGAGGACACATCCTAAACCCACTCTTGAGGCATCACAATATATAACAAAACCATCGGTACCCTCCGGTAAGGTCAACACCGGAGCGGAGGTAAGCTTATCTTTCAATTCTTGGAAACTTCTCTCTCAAGCTTCTGACCACACAAATTTAACTTTCTTTTGAGTCAAGGCCGTCAAAGGAGAAAAAATAAAGGAAAACCCCTCAACGAACCTCTTATAATAGCTGACTAAATCCAAAAAGCTTCTAATATCGGTCGGTGATAGAGGTATAGGCCAATTCTTGACAGAGTCTGTCTTCTTTGGATCTACCTCTATACCCTTGCTTGACACAATGTGACCAAGAAATGTCACGGACCTTAGCTAAACCTCGCATTTGCTAAACTTTGTGAATAATTGATGATCCTTGAGGACTTGCAACACTATTCTCAACTGTTCCATATGGTCACTCTCACTTCTAGAATAGATCAAAATATCGTCGATAAGCACAATGACGAACATGTCAAGATATTGTCGGAAAACCCTATTCATAAGGTCCATATATGCCACCAAGGCATTAGTTAGGCCAAATGACATCACAAGGAATTCATAGTGCCTATACCTAGTTCGGAAAGTCGTCTTGGGTATATCATCCCCTCTCACCCTAAGTTGGTGATATCCCGAACAAAGGTCAATTTTTGAGAAGTAACTAGTCCCTTGGAATTGATCAAACAAGTCATCTATTCCTAGAAGGGGATACTTATTCTTTATGGTTACATTGTTCAATTGGCGATAGTTGATGCACATTTTAAGGGACCCATCCTTCTTTCTCACAAACAACACCGGAGCACCCCAAGGAGAGATACTCGGACGAATAAAGCCCTTGTCTAGTAAATCCTTCAATTTCTCTTTAAATTTGGCCAGGGCCATTCTATAAGGAGGAATGGAGATAGGTGGCATATCCGGCAAAAGATCAATGCCAAACTCTATTTCCCTCTCGGGAGGAATGCCGGGCAAGTCATCGGGGAAGACTTTTAGAAACTCACTCACCACGGGGACCGACTCTAAAGTGGGGACTTTGGACTCAACATCTATCACCCTAACAGTATGGTAAATGCACCCCTTGGAGATCGTTTTACTAGCATTGAGACAAGAAACATATTGACCTCTAGGAATGGAATTTCCCCCTTTCCACTCGAAAATTGGCTCATTCGGAAATTGGAATTTGACAACCCAGGTCCTACAATCTATAGAAGCATAACATGCATGCAACCAATCCATACCCAAAATCACATCAAAATCTAACATGTCTTACTCCACTAAGTCCCCCAAAGTGGCTTTATGTGACAATGAAATGGGACAACTTCTATAAACTTTCTTAGCCACTACGGACTCACCAACCAGGGTAAAATTCAAAAAAGGCTCTAATAACACTTCAGGGAGTATTTCAAATTTCATGGCCACAAAAAGTGTAACAAAAGACAAAGTGACACCGGGGTCTAACAAAGTATATGCATCAATAGAAAAGATTTGTAACATACTGGTCACCACATCCAGGGAGGTCTCTTGGTCTTCTCGAGATCGAAGAGCATAAATGTGGTTTTGCTTTTGAGTATGGGAGTTTGAACCGCTTGGAGGAGTTTGCTTATCTTCTCAATTGGTGTCCACTCTTACTGCAACCATAACACACACCCAAACCGGCTAAGCATTTGCCATCATGTTTCTTACCACACTTGGAACAATTAGGCTTGATCTTAGAATACCCATCACTATGGCCACCTTGGGGTTTAGAGTTATACACCCTAACCTTGTTGACCATTGGGGAAGCACTAAAGGAACCTTGGTTGGAGAACCTTTGCTTGAACTTTTGTCTACCTTTCACATCGGACTTAGCATTGGAAAATTTCCCTTCACTGGTCCTAGCCTTCTTCACCTCCCTATTCATCTTCTTGAGCTTTTGTTCCCCAATTTGTTCGGCATGAACCATAAGACTTGCAATATTCATACTCGGGATTAGCATTGCTGAACGACATTCATTAACTACTAACTAGGACACTCCCATCACATAGTTATTCATTCTAGCCCTTGAGTCCGCCACCATGGTTGGAGCATACTTTGATAGTTGGGTGAACTTGAGAGAATACTCATTCACACTCATCCCTCCTTGTCGAAGGTTTATGAACTCTTGGCCTCTTTGAACCCATGGTGTTTGAAGAAAACCCTAGCTAATTCAGGAATTCTACTATTTCAAATAGAGTAATTTGGGGATTCCATGGGTAGAAGTAAACAATGGATGAAAACTACCATACCTCAAGTCCAATTGCTTATATTCAATGGAGGAATTGAGACCTTAGCTAGAAACCCTAGGTGGAATCTTCTTCTTCTTCAAGTTCTAAAGAGAGAATATTTGAGAGAAGATTTTGGTTTTCTTTTTTGTATTTAGGAAGAATGAATTAAATGGGGTGAATTTGGGGGTAAAAAGAGTTATATAGGGGTTCTAAATATAGGCAAAACGGCATAGTATAGGGACTAATTAATTAGAAAAAGTCCCAATTAACCCTAAGATTAACTGTCAGGTGAAAATCCACGGAACTGAGTCGACGCGTGGTGTGACCAATGACACGTCCTGGTGGACCCTTGGTCATTGTCATAGAGAGGTATTTTGGGGTCTAGAACCACGAACACATGACCACGGAATGTTGCCTGACCTACGGTCTATAGGTCATATCGTGGCCTTAAACCTTCAGACCCTACCCAGGCAGGCCTACCACGGACCACACCTACAGTCCGTGGTCCACTCCACGGGTCGTGGGTGGCCAGCTTGGTTTGACACCTGCAACATCTGGAAAGCTACTATCTGCCCCTTTTTGGATACGAGGTGTTACATTTGGAGCCTTTTACGCTTTAAGTGTAGTAGCATTATGAAATCTAATTTAGCTGATATTAGTGAATTAGCAAGTCATGGGATAGTGCCCTATTTTCTCTCTTAGTTTGTTGTTTTCCAAGTACTATTTAAAGTCTTGTACGCTTGTTTTCCGAAGTAATAAGAAATACTCAAGTTTCTCTCTACTTCTTTTCTTATTATATTGTCTTTCTTGATCTCTTGTGTCAACACATTTCACACCCAACGAATTAATTTTCTTCCTCCTTAACCTCGTAAATTAAAAATTTTGCATGCTCTGCTTAAGAATGTAGATACTAATGTTTTTATTGTTGTTTGTTTGAACCATTTTTTAGATTGTTCCATTAATTAGGATTTACAATACATATCAAAAGTGCCCAATTTTATCATCATATTTTCATTATATTAATATAGAGAATGATTGCAATTTATAATATGTTTATATACTTTTTTGAATATCTAAATTGTACATTAAAAATATTGGATTTTATAATTAAAATAAGCTCAAAAAATAAATTACATTGACTCTTGTAAAGAAAATTGTGACATATAAAAATAGACGGAGGAATTATACACCTTATCATTGGAAATTTAGAAACTTCTTTTCTTGTCTGATAAATATAGTTGATGGAGCGAGCGGAGGTATAAATTATTTTCACACTATAGGGAGAATTAATACAGATGGTAGAAATTTTTATGTAATTAGGTAGTTTTCCAATAATTTTTATCTAAACATTAATTCAACTTTATCAACCAATAAATTGAATAGTTGACATATCATCAATTTGAGATTTGTACCTATATTTTATTATCAAGACTATTTCATTTTCAAAAGTTCAACCAATTATTGATTATTCCTCATCTTCCGCATAAATTAGTGTTTAACCTTATAGCATGTTAGGTCAAGACCTCACTTGAGGACATTAGTAATTCCTCATGACGATCATGTTTAGGGTGCAGACTTGAATCATGGCACCAACATTCATAGAAAAATACCAAATTATTTCAAAAAAATATAATACAAATCGTAGAGATACAAATAATACAATAAGTAAAAATCTGATTTGATGATTTTGGTTTGGGATCCTAGTCCGTTGAAGTTATTGGTTCTAAATTGATAGTTCATACATATTCATTACATTTTTAAGACAAATATAAAATTTGGACAAAAGTTACTAGATTAGGCCAATCCCCCAACTCCTATTCTAACTCATCCCCAGCAAATAATACTACTAAAAATCACAAATGTTATTAACAACGAATAATAAATTTTGTCCAATTGAAGATAAAAATCATAGCTATAAACTTCATCCAAACAACTTAGTTATACATGAGTTTAAGGGCTTTGTTTGTTTCGGGAACAAGTTAATTTGAGATTGATTACCATAGGACAAGGTTGTTATTCCATCCTCAATGTGGGCAAAAATAACACTACAATTGCGGAATACTTATCCTGTGTTTTTTATGCCAAGCAAATACGGGATAAATTCATTCTTAAATTAACCTTGTAATTAACTATATCTTATCACTCATACAAAACAAGCCCTAAAAGATATTCATCCAAATCTTGTGTTTTGAAATTGTTTTAACTCAGGGTTGCAAGATAGCATACTCCTAAATCATGTAAGAAAAGTATATTTGTGAAAAGTTGTAAACAATATGTGAAAAGGGGAAAAAGTTTCTAAATTTTTGACAGTCCTAAACAATATTAAAACAGGGAAAAACGTTTCTAGATTAGTGGGCAGTCCTAAACAATATAGGAAAAGGGGAAAACTTTCTAAATATCATAGAATTAAGGTGTATATAAATAAGAGAGGGATGTGAATTGTGATTGATCACCTTTTCAGAAAAATATAATGCATATCGTAGAGATACGAATAATACAATAAGTTAAACTCTGATTTGATGTTTTTGGTTTGGGATCCTAGTCCGTTGAAGTTATTGGTTCTAAATTGATAGTTCATACATATTCATTACATTTTTAAGACAAATATAAAATTTGGACAAAAGTTACTAGATTCAACCAAACCCCCAACTCCTATTCTAACTCATCCCCAGCAAATAATACTACTAAAAATCACAAATGTTATTAACAACGAATAATAAATTATGTCCAATTGAGGATAAAAACCATAGCTGTAAACTTCATCCAAACAACTAAGTTATACATGAGTTAAAGTTTTTTTTTTGTTTCGGGAACAAGTTAATTTGAGGTTAATTACCATAGAACAAGGTTGTTATTCCATCCTCAATGTGGGAAAAAATAACACTACAATTGCGGAAAACTTATCCTGTGTTTTTTATGCCAAACAAATACGAGATAAATTCATTCTTAAATTAACCTTGTAATTAACTATATCTTATCACTCATACAAAACATGCCCTAAAAGATATTTATCCAAATCTTGTGTTTTGAAATTGTTTACCTTAGGGTTGCAAGGTAGTATACTCCTAAATCATGTAAGAAAAGTATATTTGTGAATGTTTTAAACAATATGTGAAAAGGGGAAAAAGTTTCTAAATTTTTAAAAGTCCTAAACAATATTAGAAAAGGGAAAAACGTTTCTAAATTAGTGGGCAGTCCTAAACAATATTGGAAAAGGGGAAACTTTCTAAATATCATAGAATTAAGGTGTATATAAATAAGAGAGGGATGTGAAATGTGATTGATCACCTTAAACAAATTATTCTTTTCTTAATTGTTTCGAGAAGCACCTTGATAGAGACAAGCAGAGCCACAAAGGATTGAAGAATATAGAGTAGGTGCAAAATAGTCCCCTACAAAAAATAGGAGAAAACAGTGCACCACTAGTTAAAGAAATAACATTCTGCCAATTAAGATTAAGATGAATGCATAAGTAGTTCCTCATCCTCATCCAAAACAAAGAAAATGTGGTTCAAGTACAATACCAATGAAGAAATCATCACAAAGCTCTGCAGTTGCAAGACTAATGCAAAAAGAAACACCGAGCAACAGTGAAGAAAAAATTTGAATCAAGTAAGAGAAAATTTAAGGTAAGATTTGTATATCAAAGGGAAGCTAAGAGACAGATTGTAATGGTGGACTTTCATCAAATTCCTAAACGTGCAAATGACCTCCGTGCTCCCAAGGATTATTGGAATAGGAAAAGGGTTTGAGATTATGTTGATTGCAAGTGTAAATTTCTCACCATAATTTTTGTTATTACTTTTTGTCTAGTAATTTTGTATAGTATCAACATTCACTTAATTTTTTAGTTTATTGTGGGGTATGCCCTTTCTATATATGAATGTTCTTCAAAAATCTTGTAAATGCATATAAAGAAAGTTCCAATCTTGAATATACAGAAAGTTACTCAATTTACAAATCTTGTAAATGCATATCATAGTTGAAGGAGTGAGTGGAGGTATATATAATTTTCACACTACAAGGAGAATTAATACAGATGGTAGAAATTTTTATGTAATTAGGTAGTTTTCCAATAATTTTTATCTAAACATTAATTCAACTTTATCAACCAATAAATTGAATGGTTGACATATCATCAATTTGAGATTTATTCCTATATTTTATTATCAAGACTATTTCATTTTCAAAAGTTCAACCAATTATTGATTATTCCTCATCTTCCACATAAATCAGTGTTTCACCTTATAGCATGTTAGGACAAGACCTCACATGAGTCCATTTGTAATTCCTCATGACGATCATGTTTAGGGTGCAAACTTGAATCGTGGCACCAACATTCATAAAAAAATAACAAATTATTTCAAAAAAATATAATGCAAATCATAGAAATACAAAATATTACAATAAGTAAAACTCTGATTTGATGTTTTTGGTTTGGGATCCTAGTCCGTTGAAGTTATTGGTTCTAAATTGATAGTTCATACATATTCATTACATTTTTAAGATAAATATAAAATTTGGACAAAAGTTACTAGATTCGGCCAAACCACCAACTTCTATTCTAACTCATCCCCAGCAAATAATACTACTAAATATCACAAATGTTATTAACAACGAATAATAAATTTTGTCCAATTGAGGATAAAAACCATAGTTGTAAAGATCATCCAAACAACTTAGTTATACATGAGTTTAAGGGCTTTGTTTGTTTCGGGAACAAGTTAATTTGAGGTTAATTACCATAGGACAAGGTTGTTATTCCATCCTCAATGTGGGCAAAAATAACACTACAATTGCAGACAACTTATCCTGTGTTTTTTATGGCAAACAAATACGGGATAAATTCATTCTTAAATTAACCTTGTAATTAACTATATCTTATCACTCATACAAAACAAGCCCTAAAAGATATTTATCCAAAATTTGTGTTTTGAAATTGTTTACCTCAGGGTTGCAAGGTAGCATACTCCTAAATCATGTAAGAAAAGTATATTTGTGAAAAGTTTTAAACAATATGTGAAAAGGGAAAAAATTTCTAAATATTTGACAGTCCTAAACAATATTAAAAAGGGGGAAAATGTTTCTAAATTAGTGGGCAATCCTGAACAATATTGGAAAAGGGGAAACCTTTCTAAATATCATAGAATTAAGGTATATATAAATAAGAGAGGGACGTGAATTGTGATTGATCACCTTAAACAAATTACACTTTTCTTAATTGTTTCGAGAAGCACCTTGATAGAGACAAGCAGAGCCACAAAGGATTGAAGAATATAGAGAAGGTGCACAACAGACCCCAACAAAAAATAGGAGAAAATAGTGCACCACTAGTTAAACAATGAGCATTCTTCCAACGTTGATTAAGATGAATGCAGAAGTAGTTCCTCATCCTCATCCAAAACAAATAAAATGTGGTTCAAGTACCATCCCAATGAAGAAATCATCACAAAGCTTTGCTGTTGCAAGATCAATGCAAAAAGTAACACAGAGCGACAGTGAAGAAAAAAGTTGAATCAAATAATAGGAAATTTTAGGTAAGATTTGTAGATCAAAGGGAAGCTAAGAGACGGATTGTAATGGTGGACTTTCATCAAATTCCTAAACGTGCCACTGACCCCCGTGCTTCCAAGGATTATTGGAATAGGAAAAGGTTTTGAGATTATGATGATTCCAAGTGTAAATTTCTCACTATAATTTTTGTTCTTACTTTATGTCTGGTAATTTTGTAGAGTATCAACATTCACTTAATTTTTTAGTTTATTGTGGGTATGCCCTTTCTATATATGAATGTTCTTCACAAATCTTGTAAATGCATATACAGAAAGTTCCAATCTTGAATATACAGAAAGCTACTCAATTTACAAATCTTGTAAATGCATATCAAAGTTGATGGAGTGAGCGGAGGTATATATTATTTTCTCACTATAGGGAGAATTAATACAGATGGTAGAAATTTTTATGCAATTAGGTAGTTTTCCAATAATTTTTATCTAAACATTAATTCAACTTTATCCACCAATAAATTGAATGGTTGACATATCATCAATTTGAGATTTGTTCCTATATTTTATTATCAAGCCAATTTCATTTTCAAAAGTTCAACCAATTATTGATTATTCCTCATCTTCCGCATAAATCAGTGTTTAACCTTATAACATGTTACGTCAAGAGCTCACTGGAGGCCATTAGTAATTCCTCATGACGATCATGTATAGGGTGCAGACTTGAATCGTGGCACCAACATTCATAGAAAAATAATAAATTATTTCAAAAAAATATAATGCAAATCGTAGAGATACAAATAATACAATAAGTAAAACTCTGATTTGATGTTTCTGGTTTGGGATCCTAGTCCGTTGAAGTTATTGGTTCTAAATTGATAGTTCATACATATTCATTACATTTTTTAGACAAATATAAAATTTGGATAAAAGTTACTAGATTCAGCCAAACCCCCAACTCCTATTCTAACTCATCCCCAGCAAATAATACTACTAAAAATCACAAATGTTATTAACAACGAATAATAAATTTTATCCAATTGAGGATAAAAACCATAGTTGGAAACTTCATCCAAACAACTTAGTTATACATGAGTTTAAGGGCTTTGTTTGTTTCGGGAACAAGTTAATTTGAGGTTAATTACCATAGGACAAGGTTGTTATTCCATCCTCAATGTAGGCAAAAATAACACTACAATTGCGGACAACTTATCCTGTGTTTTTTATGCCAAACAAATACGTGATAAATTCAATCTTAAATTAACCTTGTAATTAACTATATTTTATCACTCATACAAAACAAGCCCTAAAAGATATTTATCCAAATCTTGTGTTTTGAAATTGTTTACCTTAGGGTTGCAAGGTAGCATACTCCTAAATCAAGTAAGAAAAGTATATTTGTGAAAAGTTTTAAGCAATATGTGAAAAGGGGAAAAAGTTTCAAAATTTTTGACAGTCCTAAACAATATTAAAAATGGGAAAAACGTTTCTAAATTAATGGGCAATCCTAAGCAACATTGGAAAAGGGAAAAACTTTCTAAATATCATAGAATTAAGGTGTATAATATAAATAAGGGAGAGACGTGAATTGTGATTGATAACCTTAAACAAATTACTCTTTTCTTAATTGTTTCGAGAAGCACCTTGATAGAGACAAGCAGAGCCACTAAGGATTGAAGAATATAGAGAAGGTGCACAATAGTACCAAACAAAAAATAGGAGAAAACAGTGCACCACTAGTTAAGAAAAGAGCATTCTGCCAACGTTGATTAAGATGAATGCAGAAGTAGTTCCTCATCCTCATCCAAAACAAAGAAAATCTGGTTCAAGTACAATACCATTGAAGAAATCATCACAAAGCTCTGTTGTTGCAAGATCAATGCAAAAAGAAACACAGAGCGATAGTGAAGAAAAAATTTGAATCAAGGAAGAGGAAATTTAAGGTAAGATTTGTAGATCAAAGGGAAGCTAAGAGACAGATTGTAATGGTGGACTTTCATCAAATTCCTAAGCGTGCTAATGACCCCCGTGCTCCCAAGGATTATTTCAATAGGAAAAAGTTTTGATATTAAGATGATTCCAAGTGTAAATTTCTCACCATAATTTTTGTTCTTACTTTTTGTCTAGTAATTTTGTAAAGTATCAACATTCACTTAATTTTTTAGTTTATTGTGGGTATGCCCTTTCTATATATGAATGTTCTTCACAAATCTTGTAAATGCATACACAGAAAGTTCCAATCTTGAATATGCAGAAAGCTACTCAATTTACAAATCTTATAAATGCATATCATAGTTGATGGAGTGAGCGGAGGTAAATATTACTTTCACACAACTGGGAGAATTAATACAAATGGTAGAATTTTTTATGTAATTAGGTAGTTTTCCAATAATTTTTATCTAAACATTAATTCAACTTTATCAACCAATAAATTGAATGGTTGACATATCATCAATTTGAGATTTGTTCCTATATTTTATTATCAAGACTAATTCATTTTCAAAAGTTCAAACAATTATTAATTATTCCTTATCTTCCGCATAAATCAGTGTTTCACCTTATAGCATGTTAGGTCAAGAGCTCACTTGAGGCCATTAGTAATTCCTCATGACGATCATGTTTAGGGTGCAGACTTGAATCGTGGCACCAACATTCATAGAAAAATATCAAATTATTTCAAAAAAATATAATGCAAATCTTAGAGATACAAATAATACAATAAGTAAAACTCTAATTTGATGTTTTTGGTATGGGATAGGTCCGTTGAAGTTTTTGGTTCTAAATTGATTGTTCATACATATTCATTGCATTTTTTAGACAAATATAAAATTTGGATAAAAGTTACTACATTCGGCAAAACCCCCAACTCCTATTCTAACTCATCCCCAGCAAATAATACTACTAAAAATCACAAATGTTATTAACAACGAATAATAAATTTTGTCCAATTGAGGATAAAAACCATAGTTGTAAACTTCATCCAAACAGCTTAGTTATACATGAGTTTAAGGGCTTTGTTTGTTTTGGGAACAAGTTAATTTGAGATTAATTACCTTAGGACAAGGTTGTTATTCCATCCTCAATGTGGGCAAAAATAACACTATAATTGCGGACAACTTATCCTGTGTTGTTTATGCCAAGAAAATACGGGATAAATTCATTCTTAAATTAACCTTGTAATTAACTATATCTTATTACTCATACAAAACAAGCCTTAAAAGATATTTATCCAAATCTTGTGTTTTGAAATTGTTTACCTCAGGGTTGCAAGGTAGCATATTCCTAAATCATGTAAGAAAAGTATATTTGTGAAAAGTTTTAAACAATATGTGAAAAGGGGAAAAAGTTTCTAAATATTTTATAGTCCTAAACAATATTAAAAAAGGGAAAAACGTTTCTAAATTAGTGGGCAGTCCTAAACAATATTGGAAAAGGGGAAAATTTTCTAAATATCATAAAATTAAGGTGTATATAAATAAGAGAGGGACGTGAATTGTGATTGATCACCTTAAACAAATTACTCTATTCTTAATTGTTTCGAGAAGTACCTTGATAGAGACAAGCAGAGCCACAAAGGATTGAAGAATATAGAGAAGGTGCACAACAGACCCCTCCAAAAAATAGGAGAAAACATTGCACCACTAGTTAAACAAAGAGCATTCTGCCAACGTTGATTAAAATGAATGCAGAAGTAGTTCCTCATCTTCATCCAAAACAAAGAAAATGTGGTTCAAGTACAATACCAATGAAGAAATCATCATAGAGCTCTGCTGTTGCAAGACAAATGCAAAAAGAAACACAGAGCGACCGTGAAGAAAAAATTTGAATCAAGTAAGAGGAAATTTAAGGTAAGATCAGTAGATCAAAGGGAAGCTAAGAGACGGATTGTTATGGTGGACTTTCATCAAATTGCTAAACGTGCTAATGACCTCCGTGCTCCCAAGGATTATTGGAATAGGAAAAGGTTTTGAGATTATGATGATTGCAAGTGTAAATTTCTCACCATAATTTTTGTTCTTACTTTTTGTCTAGTAATTTTGTAGAGTATCAAAATTCACTTAATTTTTTAGTTTATTGTGGGGTATGCCCTTTCTATATATGAATGTTCTTCACAAATTATGTAAATGCATATACAGAAAGTTCCAATCTTGAATATACAAAAAGCTACTCAATGTACAAATCTTGTAAATGCATATAATAGTTGATGCAGTGAGCGGAGGTATATATTATTTTCTCACTATAGGGAGAATTAATACAGATGGTAGAAATTTTTATGTAATTAGGTAGTTTTCCAATAATTTTTATCTAAACATTAATTCAACTTTATCAACCAATAAATTGAATGGTTGACATATCATCAATTTGAGATTTGTTCCTATATTTTATTATCAAGACTATTTCATTTTCAAAAGTTCAACCAATTATTGATTATTCCTTATCTTCCGCATAAATCAGTGTTTAACCTTATAGCATGTTAAGTCAAGAGCTCACTTGAGGCCATTAGTAATTCCTCATGACTATCATATTTAGGGTGCAGACTTGAATCGTGGCACCGACATTCATAGAAAAATACCAAATTATTTCAAAAAAATATAATGCAAATCTTAGAGATACAAATAATACAATAAGTAAAACTCTGATTTGATGTTTTGGTTTGGGATCCTAGTCCGTTGAAGTTATTGGTTCTAAATTAATAGTTCATACATATTCATTGCATTTTTCAGAAAAATATAAAATTTGGACAAAATTTACTAGATTCGGCCAAACTCCCAACTCCTATTCTAACTCATCCCCAGCAAATAATACTACTAAAAATCACAATTGTTATTAACAACGAATAATAAATTATGTCCAATTGAGGATAAAAACCATAGCTGTAAACTTCATCCAAACAACTAAGTTATACATGAGTTTAAGTTTTTTTTTTGTTTCGGGAACAAGTTAATTTGAGGTTAATTACCATAGAACAAGGTTGTTATTCCATCCTCAATGTGGGAAAAAATAACACTACAATTGCGGAAAACTTATCCTGTGTTTTTTATGCCAATAAAATACGGGATAAATTAATTATTAAATTAACCTTGTAATTAACTAGATCTTATCACTCATACAAAACAAGCCCTAAAAGATATTTATCCAAATCTTGTGTTTTGAAATTGTTTACCTTAGGGTTGCAAGGTAGAATACTCCTAAATCATGTAAGAAAAGTATATTTGTGAAAAGTTTTAAACAATAGGTGAAAAGGGAAAAAAGTTTCAAAAATTTTGACAGTCCTAAACAATATTAAAAAAGGGAAAACCATTTCTAAATTAGTGGGCAATCCTAAACAATATTGGAAAAGGGAAAAACTTTCTAAATATCATAGAATTAAGGTGTATATAAATGAGAGAGGGACGTGAATTGTGAATGATCACCTTAAGCAAATTACTCTTTTCTTAATTGTTTCGAGAAGTACCTTGATAGAGACAAGCAGAGCCACAGAGGATTGAAGAATATAGAGAAGGTGCACAACGAGATATAAAAAAGGACCAAAATTGTCCCTTATCTTTTCCTTAAACTCAAAATGATCCTTACCCTTTCATATGGAGCACTAATGATCCTTCTTGTTTGTAAAAATGGTACAACTTTAGTCTTTAAAATATTTTCCGTCTATCACTAACGGAAGTTGGTCATATGCACGTGATTGCATTAAATTGATATGACCACTCACTGACAATGAGACTGCTCATTGAATTAAACACAATCAAAATTAATAACTCAAAGTGACAAAATATGAATATTGACTTATTGATAATGGTTTATTAAATTTATGATTTCGTAAAAATAATAGCTTTCGAAATGAATAATGAAAGGGTAGAGTGTGCACACATCTTACATCTACCTTCTCAAATAAAAAATTTATTTTTGGAAGAGTTTTTTCTTGTCTTACCTCTACCCCCTCATATAAAAATATTATTTTTGAAAGATCAATTTCTTATCTTACCTCTACCTTTTCAGATAATAATATTAATTTTGAAAGATCCACGGTATTCACAATTTTAATATTCACCTCATTTATTAGTTTGATTTATTAATTTATAAAAATACTAAATCATTATAGAAAAATTAGGATATGGGTTATTAATGTATTGATTGTCAATTAACTATTAATTTTTTTTATTAAAATAAACATCGAAACATAATCAAGTTAAGTGACAATTCAACAGTATGCAACATCAAAAATATTATATATTATAAAGTTAAATATATCATCAATATCCAAATAAAATATGCATATCCAGAAGTACAAATGAAAAGATTACGATAAACCTAAAAATATATTATATATTATTAATATGTAACTATTGATCTAACAAAGCAAAACATGTAAATTATCCAGAATTTCAGAAAAAAATACGTCTAAAATAAGAGCTTGTTATTAACAATTAAGCATAAAATTGTAATTATAATAATTATTATCAAATTATCCGTTTCTCGTCAAGAAAAATCATAAATCATTATAGAATTAACAATTCACAAAAATAATTATAATCTAAACTATTACCGAATTGTAAATTTTTTTGAGCCATGAATCTTTCAAAATTAATATTATTATCTAAGAAGGTAGAGGTAAGATAAGAAACTGATCTTTCAAAAATAATATTTTTATCTGAGAAGGTAGAGGTAAGACAAGAAAAAAATCTTTCAAAAATAATTTTTTTATTTGAGAAGGTAGATGTAAGATGTGTGCACACTCTACCCTTTCATTATTCATTTCGAAAGCTATTATTTTTACGAAATCATAAATTTAATAAACCATTATCAATAAGTCAATATTCATATTTTGTCACTTTGAGTTATTAATTTTGATTGTGTTTAATTCAATGAGCAGTCTCATTGTCAGCGAGTGGTCATATCAATTTAATGCAATCACGTGCATATGATCAACTTCCGTTAGTGATAGACGGAAAATACTTTAAAGACTAAAGTTGTACCATTTTTACAAAGAAGAAGGATCATTAGTGTTCCATATGAAAAGGTAAGGATCATTTTGAGTTTTAAGGCAAAGATAAGGGACAATTTTGGTCCTTTTCTCATGCACAACAGACCCCTACAAAAAATAGGAGAAAACAGTGCACCACTAGTTAAACAAAGAGCATTCTGCAAACGTTGATTAAGATGAATGCAGAAGTAGTTCCTCATCCTCATCCAAAATAAAGAAAATCTGGTTCAAGTACTATACCAATGAAGAAATCATCTCAAAGCTCTGCTGTTGCAAGACCAATGCAAAAAGAAACACAGAGCGACAATGAAGAAAAAATTTGAATCAAGTAAGAGGAAATTTAAGGTAAGATTTGTAGATCAAAGGGAAGCTAAGAGACAGATTGTAATGGTGGACTTTCATCAAATTCCTAAACGTGCAAATGACCTCCGTGCTCCCAAGGATTATTGGAATAGGAAAAGGTTTTGAGATTATGATGATTGCAAGTGTAAATTTCTCACCATAATTTTTGTTCTTACTTTTTGCCTAGTAATTTTGTAGAGTATCAAAATTCACTTAATTTTTTAGTTTATTGTGGGGTATGCCCTATCTATATATGAATGTTCTTCACAAATCTTGTAACTGCATATACAGAAAGTTCCAATCTTGAATATACAGAAAGCTACTCAATTTACAAATCTTGTAAATGGATATCACAGTTAATGGAGTGAGCAGAGGTATATATTATTTTCACACTATATGGAGAATTAATACAGATGGTAGAAATTTTTATGTAATTAGGTAGTTTTCCAATAATTTTTATCTAAACATTAATTCAACTTTATCAACTAATAAATTGAATGGTTGACATACCATCAATTTGAGATTTGTTCCTATATTTTATTATAATGACTATTTCATTTTCAAAAGTTCAACCAATTATTGATTATTCCTCATCTTCCGCATAAATCAGTGTTTAACCTTATAGCATGTTAGGTCAAGAGCTCACTTGAGGCCATTAGTAATTCCTCATGACGATCATGTTAAGGGTGCAGACTTGAATCGTGGCACCAACATTCATAGAAAAATACTAAATTATTTCAAAAAAATATAATGCAAATCGTAGAGATACAAATAATACAATAAGTAAAACTCTGATTTGATGTTTTTGGTTTGGGATCCTAGTCCGTTGAAGCTATTGGTTCTAAATTAATAGTTCATACATATTCATTACATTTTTAAGACAAATATAAAATTTGGACAAAAGTTACTAGATTCGGCAAAACTCCCAACTCCTATTCTAACTCATCCCCAGTAAATAATACTACTAAAAATCACAAATATTATTAACAATGAATAATAAATTTTGTCCAATTGAGGATAAAAACTATAGCTGTAAACTTCATCCAAACAACTTAGTTATACATGAGTTTAAGGGCTTTGTTTGTTTCGGGAACAAGTTAATTTGAGGTTAATTACCATAGGACAAGGTTGTTATTCCATCCTCAATGTGGGCAAAAATAGCACTACAATTGCGGACAACTTATCCTGTGTTTTTTATGCCAAAAAATACGGGATAAATTCATTCTTTAATTAACCTTGTAATTAACTATATCTTATCACTCATACAAAACAAGCCCTAAAGATATTTATCCAAATCTTGTGTTTTGAAATTGTTTACCTTAGGGTTGCAAGGTAGCATACTCCTAAATCATGTAAGAAAAGTATATTTGTGAAAAGTTTTAAACAATATGTGAAAAGGGGAAAAAGTATCTAAATTTTTGACAGTCCTAAACAATATTAAAAAGGGGAAAAACGTTTCTAAATTAGTGGGCAGTCCTAAACAATATTGGAAAAGGGGAAAACTTTCTAAATATCATAGAATTAAGGTGTATATAAATAAGAGAGGGACGTGAATTGTGATTGATCACCTTAAACAAATTACTCTTTTCTTAATTGTTTCGAGAAGCACTCTGATAGAGACAAGCAGAGCCACAAAGGATTGAAGAATATAGAGAAGGTACACAACAGACCCCAACAAAAAATAGGAGAAAACAGTGCACCACTAGTTAAGAAAAGAGCATTCTGCCAACGTTGATTAAGATGAATGCAGAAGTAGTTCCTCATCCTTATCCAAAACAAAGAAAATGTGGTTCAAGTACAATACCAATGAAGAAATCATTACAAAGCTTTGTTGTTGCAAGATCAATGCAAAAAGAAACACAGAGCGACAGTGAAGAAAAAATTTGAATCAAGTAAGAGGAATTTTAAGGTAAGATTTGTAGATCAAAGGGAAGCTAAGAGACGGATTGTAATGGTGGACTTTCATCAAATTCCTAAACGTGCTAATGACCTCCATGCTCCCAAGGATTATTGGAATAGGAAAAGATTTTGAGATTATGATGATTGCAAGTGTAAATTTCTCACCATAATTTTTGTTCTTACTTTTTGTCTAGTAATTTTGTAGAGTATCAACATTCACTTAATTTTTTAGTTTATTGTGGGGTATGCCCTTTCTATATATGAATGTTCTTCACAAATCTTGTAAATGCATATACAGAAAGTTCCAATCTTGAATATACAGAAAGCTACTCAATTTACAAATCTTGTAAATGCATACACATATATGTTCATGTTAGGTGAATTTTGAAGATTTGTATGAAGTATATGACTGTAACACTAATAGATTAAGTTGACTAGTTCCATTACTTGTCTTCTTTTGGCATAATATCAATATCATTCAGCGAAGTTAAACGATTGCACTCTTTCTATCTCTGCAAAAAAAATTGATGACATTCTTCACAAGTGTCTATCTTGACGAGTGTCTATGCTCATTTGTTTTTGGTAATGAGAATAAGAACAACCCCATCTTCCTGGTAATTCTTTTGAAGAGGCAAAAATCAAAACAAGACAAGCTAGGAACATTCTATTTTTTGGTCCCCCTGATTAGGCACCTTCTTAGTCACTTAAGCTAGACTTCATTATGCTTTAAGAGGACCTTGGAGAACTAGACTAGAAATTTCAAAACAATTACTCACAAACATAAATGTGTTCTTTAGTATGGCCTTAATTGATATCTATGTCTTTGAACTTTAGGTGTGCACAGGTAAAAATTCAACAAAAGGATTTTATTTTTTTCCACATGCTGTCCTACCTACATTGGAGCCGATTAAATACTTATTAGCACCATGATGTCCCATATTTTGTGGTAAAGTGTTTCCTAAAAAAGGCAATTTCATACCCATAGGACTCCAACTCCATGTCTCTAATTAAGAAGAAAGGAGTAACTACCATGTAGCGCCCCGAGAATTTCTAAGTTAAGACTCGAATCATCTTCATTTGTGAATAAGATCATACCGAGTGATTCTTAATTGTTCTTAGGTTTTAAGGTCAATTCTTTAGTGAGAGAATGATTTTTTATATCAATTAAGGTCACTAGAATTCCATGATACAAAGTTGAGCTGAAAGGTTTCTTACCAATTGAGTTTCAATATGAGATTTTACTCAAACAATCATATCTTGTAAATTATAAAGAGTTATGTGATCCTTAGCATATAAAATTAATGGTATTTGAATCTTCTTTCAATACGACCAATTTTGTGTCAATCTGAATTCCATGTAGAAAGTTATGACTATTTTAGTAACCTGAAATAGTGCAATGACGAATTAGCTGATGAGAAAACATTAAAAAGGATCACTTTTCTTTACCTCTAAGAAAATCCTCAATGAATATCATGGCTAATTAAAGGCCCAAACAATCAAATTTTCATCTTTTAAACCCCTATTCTCTTCTCTCTTAAAGTAGAAGACTTACATTCAAGATTATTTGAATCTTTTTCAACATTCTTTTCAAGGTAAGTCCTTCTCCAATAATTTCAATTTTTCCAACTTAAATTTCTTCATACAATTATAAATCATTTATGAGAATCTTAATTATTTTTCATAGAGTTTCAAGAACAAATTCAAGAATCTCAAGAAATGTTTTCTTGATTGTTCTCCTAATTCAAGCTAGGGTTTCAAGGCTTCTAATTAAGTTTTTCTTCAACATTCTTCAAGAACCTTTTTCTTCTAGGTATGTAAGGCTATCATAGTATTGGACTAGTTCATTCTCACGCCCTACATTTACTTTTAAATCAGTAAAATAGTAATCTAGGGTTTTATCCCTATATTTGATTATTCTTGAGATAAGTTGATTTTGAGTTCTTGCATTCCTAATTCCTTTTGAAATTATTTTCCTAATTATTGAATAGCTATATATTTTTCATTAAGATTCTTGAGTTGATTTTTCCATGTCTATATTTCAGCATGAGCCCTATGAATTGAGTATTCTTGAGATGAGTAGTATCGTTGAGTTTTGAGTTCTTCAGTTCTGAGTATTGAATTTTCTATATTGTTATTGAGATCCTTGAGTTGATTCACTCATTTCTATATTTCAGCATGAACCCTATTTTTAGTTATAAATTTGAGAATCTTTTAAAGCCAACATTTATGTTTTAAACTGAGTTTTTTAGGAAGTAAAGAAGGGTTTGAGAAGGACTGTAAGAGAACTAAGTATTTTCAAAATGTTTCATTTTTACATGAAGAAAGAAAGTATTATTTTGAGAAAAGAAAAACTTTAATTTCTAAATGAGTTTATGAGTTTAGAGACATTTAAGTTCAACTATCTCTTTTAAGAGGACAGTATGAGCAATTATCTGAAACAAGAAAAATAGTATATTTCATATATTTGAGCATGAGTATATGTATTTTTAGGAGTAGTAGTTAGCACCGATATGGGATGTGTTCAGACATCATCACGTAGCTAATTATGATGGTTGTCAGGTTAGAGAATCTCTCAAATAGAGTTAAAAGTGTATTTTTATTATATCACTTACTATGTTCAGTTCAGAGATGAGCAAGTATTTTTGTAAAGTTATAATGATTTCGCTTCTTTATTCTTAACATTCAGTTGAGTATATATATATATATATATATATATATATATATCTTTCGTAGTCCTTTTATTCAGTTATTTGTTATTTAGCTATATTACATACTCGTATATTCAATGTTCTTATGTCATTTCTTAGGATCCTCAACAAAAGTCTGTTTAGATTACTTCATCCGTCATCAGCTTTCGAGTGAGGTCTCCTTTTTCCTGGAGGACTCTAGTTTTATGATTTGTCAGTATTAGTAGCATTTTGAGTAGTCGTAGGTCTTTTCCCGACACTCATCTATATAAACTAGAGACTTCATAGATAGACACTTTTGGAGAATCTATCAGTTTGAGAGGTTTTCTTTAAAACTTATGGTTACTATTTAGTATATTCAGAGAGTTTTGAGATTTAATAAATTGTTGATTTATCATTTTTTTTTCAGTTTGATGTTTATGTATGCTCCAGTTAGTCTTCCTCTTGTAGTTAGTCAGGATGAGTCTTTGCATGGGGACCAACAATGGTTCTTGAGTGTCGGCCATGTCAAGGGTGTAGGCTCGAGTTGTGATAAACTTTGTATCAGAGCCTGGAGTTCAAGTGTCCTAGGTTGTCTAGGAATCCGTGCCAGTAGGATCTTATTTATGGTTGTGAGGGCCCCACTTTTATAAATGATGGATTACATACATTTAAAAAAAGTTTCCCTTGTATCATAGTCTAAATCGTGCAATATAATTGTTCCATAAGAAACTTACTCAAACTCGTGCAGTTCTCAAATCCATTCGACTACCTGTCATACCCAAGGTGGTTGAAATAGAAAAGTCAGATCCTTATCAATGAGTAACTCTCAGTAAAAGTCTACTGAAAGTCATGAGATTTCAGATGGGCTTGAGAAAAGCCCATGAGTGCGCACAAGTGTTGAGATTCAAAAGAATGCACTCTTATTCATATGAATTGTGCGTTCGAGCTAAAAGCGAGATGTACTCCCATACTCTTTTCTCTTAACCTTTTTTCAGTTGAGGCCTTTTTGAGGATGTGTGTTTTATAGATTCAGTAGTATTTTTACCCGAAAAGAAAGTATGTGTTACGATGTTATAAGTAGTAGAAGTAAAAGTGCCCAGAGTTAGAAAAATACATGCAGGGATATAGTAATCTAAGAAATAAAGGTAGTGACGAGACAATTTATGTTGTTGCAGTCATGCACCTACTAAGTTATTATGAGGATGTTCCCCTGATGGGTAGACTAAGAAGTTATGAGTTTGGCTAGATTTCATGATAGAAGGTAGCGTAAGAGTTACTAGTATGGATGAGTTAGAGTATACTTTAACCAGAAATGAGTTTATGTCGATGTGTTATTTTGTTAGTGAATACACAATATAGGGTTTTAATATAAGAGTAGAGTATTTATGAGGTGATATATCTAATATAGACTTATTATTTTGAAGGGAGGACCCGTGAAATTCAGATGGTTATAGAACTAATAGTGAAATGATATATAGTGAGTCGGTAAATGTCACCCGATTCTATGCCCCGGATGCGACACGGCGTACAAGACTCCGAAAAGTCTCATACAAGCCTCATAGCATTTCATTGCATTTGATATAGAAATAGTGCAAAATTTAAACTCATTTAAATCCAAAATATCAAAACTTCATTTAAAGGAAAACTTGGAGTACAACAGAAGTCTAACTCTCACATGGCCATCTTAGACCCAAGCTTAAAACATAATAGGGACACAACCCTTTCCAATAAAAAACAACTACTAAAACTGTCTATTACATCAAATAAGGAAACATAAGTCTTGTCCTCGAACCATGAGGACATACCAAGTCTTGGAGGAAAGCAATCCAACACTTCAAACTAGCTAGGAGGAATCACTAGCCAGAACCTACACTTGTAGTAAAAACATGAAGAATATGGGTTAGTACACAGAAATGTACTAAGTAGGATGACCTTGCAAAACATGCTTTAAAAGAGGACATTTTGGTTGGAAACCATGCATTATGCCACTTTGTAGAAACATCATGTACAATAACATAAAAGACATCATATACAAGCATTTACATCATATAAGTCATAACTTCACACTTAAACAAAATTGCATGGAAACCATTACCTTTACCTTGGACCTTCACCTCAAGCAACCCTTATGACCTTGTGCAATGTATGGATAGCGTCCCATACCACCATCCACACTAGGGCATCACATATAGGTCACCTAAAGTAAATTTACTATTCATTTCCATACATCTTTAAGCCATATTCATACATAAAAGACATATCATTTCATAAGGCATGACAAGGAAAAGTAACTCATAATATAACCCAAGTATAGCATACATATCATATTAAGCATTTAAGAGCTAACATTCTTCAATCACTCCATTTAAGACACTTTCATATCATAGCCATTAAGATTTAGAGAAACTCACTATGACCCTCTCAAAGCCTACGCATGCAATGTATAGGTAGCATCCCATACTACTACCTACACTTAGTAGAACCTATCAAGACCCACAATGAAATCTCACATGATGGGAAATAAGTGTTAACCGACATAGACCATGAGAGCTTGTCATGGAATCTGGTGTCATAAGTCCCTACACCGTAAAGAGGTGGCCAAATTGCCTAAGGAAAACCGGTTTGTATAGCTTGGGTGGATCCACTAGCTAGACCTATGCGAGACCATAGTTTATGGGATAAGGTAGACGATCATTGAAACTCATGCCTAACTTTGGGGGGGGGTTTCCATCTAACCAAATCCACTTGGTGCTTAGCCTACATTCCCATAGAATAGTTCATTACCTTGACATTATCACATATGAGGGGTGCCATTTGCCTACTGACTCCAATTCATTCATTACATATGAAAGGGTGCCTTAAGCCTACCGATTCAAGGTACATTTAGGAAAGCTCATTAACTTTTCTTGAAAGAGTGCTATAGGCCTACCGGTTCAAGACTCATCATTAACATTCTTGAAAGGGTTCCATAAGCCTACCGATTCCAAGGTTCATTATTAACATGAGTGGAAGGGTGCTACTAACCTACCGATCCAAGGATTCAACAATCAACAATATAACCATTTATACAAGACAAGGATGCATAAGCCCTACCAATTCAAGGTATACTTTATATTGAAGAATCCTTCATATTCTATCATCAACATTCATAAGTGTCAAATTGAGAAAAGGCCTTTCAATAACAACACATTCACATTCAAGACATGATCACCTTAGCTTCATTGAATTCTCATTCATACAATGTCATAATAACACTTCAATTTCTCATACTATGCCTTCAAGGCCATGGTCACAATGTATATAATAAGTAAACACCTCCACCTTTCAAGTGGATCCACATCAAGTTTACACTTCTAAATCAACAAGTAGTTTCTCATATCTTGCCTTTAAGGCCATAAACCTCACATACCAATACACCAAAAATGCACCCTAAAATAATCATGGGTAATGACATACTTCAACAATCTAAAGCCATTTAGATATGTTCTATTCAAATGCATTCATTATCAAGCAACCCACTTCATAAAGGCATAAACTAAGAATAGAGAGAAATCATGGGTTCATGGAGTATTTTCATCTTAAATCATCAATATAACAACAATATAACCATAATATGCCATTAGAAACCTTTAAAAACCATTTGGTGAAAGAACCCATGAGATTGAGTAAAACCCTAGATTTTTCATGAACTTGAAATCTTTAAAAGTTTACTTTTAAATTAGCTCTAGGGTGAAAGCTAACCCTAGATGAAGGATCACCATACCTTTGCTAAGATTTCCCAAGAAATTTGATGAAGAAAGCCTTGAATCCAAAACCCTAGCTCCCACTTATTCTTCTTCCTTGAGTTAGAGAGAAATATAGAGAGAGAACTTTGGGATTTGATTTGGGGAAAATGAGAGAATGACTTGTTTAAAAGACTTAAAACCATATATATTTATCATATAAACCATTTAAAATCAACCCCACATAATAAAACATTAAAATGAAATTACCAAAAACCCCCCAACTTGGGGCAGCCCGTCAGGGACCACGCCCAACTAAACGGGTCGTGAGGGGCACCACGGCTCGTGGTGTTGTCCGTGGTCCTTGAGGCAGTGTGCCTCCCAGCCTTGCCAAGCCCTCCAAGGCCAAGGCAAGTCCACGGAAGCTCCCACGATCCGTGGTTCACACCATGAGTCGTGGTTAAGCTCGTGGTCATGGGGTAGCCTAGGCAAAGTTGCATTGCCTCCCTTAAGCCTAAGTGAACTCCAAGTTCACTTTCACGGACCGTCTAGGGCACCACGGCTCGTGCTGTTTCCCGTGAACTTTGGGACAGTAGCTCCCTCAACTTGCAACGTCTCCCACCAAGCTAAGGCAACCCCACAGGCCTTCCCATGGCCCATGGTCATGACCACGAGTCGTAAAGTGGCTCTTGAAGGGGTGCCTTGGCTTGGCACCAAACTTGAGCATGCTGCCACTACAACAAATTTGAATATCAGAGACAAATAATTTCGTCATCTATAAATCATATTTCGTCACTAAAACTCCTGTGTGACGAAAAAAATTTCGTCAATCAGTAGTCACTAAAAGTATACAAAGACGATTTAATGCTTTGTCGCTAAAAATATTATATTAACTACAAAAAGAAAATTGTCCCCAAATGCATAAACATTTGTGACGATTTTTTTGTCGTAAAAAGTGTAACTTTTTTGTAGTTAATAGTATGTTTTGTTACTAAAAATATTATTATTAGTGAAAAAATTAAATCATCGCTAATTATTTAGTTCAATTAGTGACGACATAAAATGTCTCTAAAATTATATGTATTTCATAGTTGAAAAAATATAATATTGTCACTAATGACTATTATTTTATATACAAAAAAATATTTTGTCCTTAAATGTATAAATTAGGGACAAATTTATTATTATCAAAAAGGTTAATAATTTTAAGATTAAATATATCATTTTGTCACTAAAAGTAAATTGCTTTTATTGACGACATATATCGTCACTAAATATTATCATAAGTAGTGACATTTACAATTGTCACAAAATAAAATTATAATTCATATTCAATAAAAAGGCGTAGTAAGACAATACATTTTGTATCACTGAATGTAATCAACTTGTGATGAATTAATTTAATTCATGAAAAAAATATTTGTCATAATATTCACTCATGATCATATAATAAAAACAAATAAAATTATGCTACACTAATAATATCTCATTACAAAATCCTAAAATAAAAGTAAAATATGTCCAATGATAAGAAAATCTAACCAAAAATATACTAAATATTACTCCTAAACAATGGCATATAAGTAAAAATTCCTTCCAAAATATCAATAATGTGGTAACACATAGCTTGCAATCAATCTTAATTCAATTCTCACCCTCTATACCTGTACAAAGAGAGAGAAAATAAAATAAAGATTAAGATTGAGATGTTTATACTAGAGTCATAAGTAAAATATGTAACACAATTTGTCTTTCATATGTTGTAATGCCCACTTTTATAAGGCTTATTGGATGAATTGTCCCTGGTATTACAATTCCATATATATATATATATATATATACAAATTTAACATAAGTGAAAGAGTATATCATACAAACTACTCTACATGGCAACATAAACTCTTTCATTCATGAAAACTATTAACTATTAAAATATAATGTAATCTATGTAGGAATTCTCACATTAGAATCAAACATGAGTGAATTAAAGGAGAAACTAGAGAGAAACTACATATAACTAGAATTTATAGCCTCATATTTTGTTGCAAAGAAAAAAAGATGAGAGTTCTTGAAAACAAAACTCAAGCAAATCTTTAGAAAAAAATAGAAAAAGGGCATCAATTTATAAAACAAATTAATGTGACTAAGAAATGACAGAAGTGAAGCAATCAAATGGGCTCTTTTTTCATAAAGTCGACATATAAATAAGAAATGACAGAAGTGAAGCAATCAAATGGGCTCTTTTTTCATAAAGTCGACATATAAATACTTGTAAGTCCAAATATTTTTTATCTAGCTCATTTAACTAAAATTTAAAATGTTATGCCAGTTAATTAGGTGCATGTTATAAACAAGGTAATTCTCATTCGCTAAATACAAAAGCCCTAAAATAACTCATGAATGTGGAAGGTGAATACAAAAGCGAAGAACTAATATTGTTAAGGCAATGAATAAAAGTCTCTTAATTGAAATAAATATTTCTAACGGTGCCTAAAACTCACCTAGTATTAAAAGTACTTACTCTTATTTTGTGAATTTTAGAGAACTAATCTTTCATTCAATTATTATATTAATTGATAATATTTTTAATTAAATTAATCCTCATATCAATGGATTCAACTAATCTAAAATGGAGTAAATTCAAGTTTAACAACATAACTCATTTGTTTGTTGGTTAGGTAATAACATTTATTTAAAAATATGTAAAATAAAATAGGCAATTGCATTGAACATTAAGCTACAACAATGTCATAAAAATAATGGCTTAGACATGACAAAATTAAACAACAGTAACAACAATAACAAAAAAAAAAATCTTACATTATATAGGACTTCATTCATTAAATAGAGATTTAACACTTTAACCCAATCTTCATTTCAATCAAATAAAAATACAACAAAACTATAGGAAAATTTATCAAATAGTTACATCAATTTCCATAAATGAATTAAGAGATAAGGTGAAGTTGAGTACCACAAATGAAGAATTAAGAATCGCAAAATCTTGACCGAAGCTCAATTAAAATGATCACAAATCTTTTTTTGGTGTGAGTGTGCATTGTATTTTTATTTCCGTGTGTTGTTGCTTTGCATGTATAATGTTTTTTTTTTTTGTTTTTGCTAATCGTCCTTTTTTTGCCGTGTGTGCGTGTGTTTTTGTGTGATGGTAGTATAGGAGTTTTTTTTCCTTTATTTTCTTTTTGTCGTTTCCTGGGTTTGTGGTAGTGTAGGTGGTGTGTTGCTGATTCTTTTAGTTTTGGTTTATTGTTGTGTTAATACAGGTAATGATTATGTTGTGGGTAGATGGTGGTTAAACTATTAGGGTAGTGGGAGGAAAATAGGACGGTGCAGGTGTAGTAGTGGGGTAAGAGGTAGTTTATGTTAGCTTTTTTTTATTATTAAATTTATATAAAAATTATAAAAATATTAGCTAATTATGAACTAATGAAAATATAAGAAAAGATAAATAGCTAATCTAAAAATGTAATTAAAGAAAATATTATAATTACTAGCTTATTTATTAAAACTAAATTAAAAGGAAACATATAAAAAAATGTAATTTTTTATTTCGTTTTAAAACAATTAAAAAATAAAACTTACCTAAAATTGTGATTCAGTTTTTGTGCTTATCAAATCATTTAAAATAAACTTAATAAAATAAGATAAAAATTAAAATATTTAATTTAAACTTCAAAAAAATATTTAAGCACTAAAAATGATGTAAAACTTAAGTTTTGTAAAATAAATTACGTGTTTACACAATATAATAATCTATAGAATGACCTAATTGACTCTAGATGTATGAGGATAAAAGCGTTTTAGAATAAAGAATTTAGAATATGGCCAAAGGATTGTAAACTTAGCTTAATTGGGTGGCCTATCGTATTAGGAATTTAGTCAATTGAATTTATATATTGCCAAATGAACCAATTAGCTAAATTCGATCGAGAAACTGAAAAAAGAAAAAGTAATTATCATTTAATTATTTGAGGTTCTTAATTTAAACAAGATAAAATATTTATTAAGACATAAGTTAATTAATAATTATACATAAATATAAAGTTCACTAATTTAGAGGAAGTACATACATTTTTGTGCTAAACACAATTTTATGCTTTTATATATATATATATATATATATCAAAACTAACAAAATTATTAAGAGAATAGATTTTAAATATTTTTGGATTTTTCAAAAATAAAGATTTCAAATTGAAGAAACTTGATAATTAATACGTATTGCATAAGATCAAAATTAGGTGTCAACACTCGTGATGATTGAAAGGTATCCTATATTATAATTGTGTATAATCAATGTTTATACACACTTATAAAGTGCATGTACATTATTTAAAAATTATCTACAATTGATTTGTGTATGTGTTGTTTAATTATGTATAACAATATAATCACCTTTTATGCACTATTATACATGTATATACAAGTCTATACACTATTTTAAAATTTTAAAAAAATTATTCCGTACTCAGTTTGCTTTTTAAAAAAATTATTCAGTACTCAGTAAAAAAAAATTATATAAAATTAAACTTTCGATTTTATTAAAAAAAAATCTAATACTCAGTTCGCTTCGATCGGTAAATCATTTTAAAAAAAAAGAAAACATTGATACCCACAACAATAGTACTTTATCATAATATATTCGAAAACTTAGTTGGCTAATTTCTTTCATTTGTGCTTTCATTTGTTTTTAGTTTATTTCAATTTTCACACGGATGAAAAAGGTAATAGAATCCATGAAATATTTTGCATCTTTGCAGTCTAAGTTTGTAAGCCGATATTATCTCTATATAGTTTCTCTACAGACGTGGAATAACTACTAATTATATATGTATTTTTAGACAGAAGGAAATAGATCAACTTAGTCTGTACAGTTACCAACCACAAAATCGATAGACACACACAAAATTAAGCATCAAGACTTGAGAAATTATTTTTTCTATCGTCTTTATTGATGAAAGTGTATAAAATAAAAAAAATGAAATGACCTAAATCAACAAATATTTGTGATGTAGTGGTAGAATAGTACCCACTCGTAGTACTTATAATCTGGATTGTATTTTTCAAATGATACATTTTATAATTGCGTAATTTAAGAAAATTGATGAATTGAATTATTTTACTTTTACAAAATCGACCGAATTCATTGATTTAATTTTTTTTCCCGCGCCAATTAACGAATGAACTCAGTCTACTACTTGTGAATCACTTGTATTATTTTTTTGTAAGTTGTCACTTCTAATTATGAAGAGAAAATGTCATACATGGTCCCTGAACTATTGTAGTAGTTCTAAAATAGTCCTTTAACTATACATTTTACCGAATTTAATTAGTCCTTCAACTATCCCAAATGTTATCAAGTTTGGTTTCTTAACTATACACTTATCGATTTTAATCTTTTTTTTATATGTATTCAAAAATTTATCAGGTTTGGTCTTTGTCTATTTTTTATACAAATAGCTTATGTTTATATTTAAGAAACTCGTGTCTTCGTTAAATTAAATATTTAACCCATTTTACAATTGTTTCTCTATCCCCGCTATTTTTTCTTCAAATTACTCTTATGAAAAGAACTTAACCTCTACAATTCAAAATAAAATGTTCCCTTCTTTCGTGGTTAACGGTTCATAATCAACATGCATTTTTTTTATTTTTTCATATAAAATAAGTAAAATATTTGATCTTATTATTTAAATTTCTCTACGTAAATGAACAGAATAATAAAATTAATTAACTTCAAAATTAAAAAAATCCTAAAAATGGTGAAAAATCTACCATTTCATAAATTTCAACTTCTAAAAAATTAAATAAATTCTCTTTAATAAAGTTGTTGGAGTAAATTTGGAATCAAAATATGCGAATAATTTTTATTTTATTTTATTCTAATGGCAAGAAATTCATGTCACGCCCCGAGCTACCCCCGAGACACGGACACGGGACCTAGGACTACAAGTGATCCCAAGCTAACCCTGCTGGCATAATCTGAGCATACTATAATTAACATGAATAAAATAACTGATGCGGAAGCTAAAATCATAATTAAAGAAAAGATGGGGAATACCCATATACTATAACTGAGAGAGTTTAATACAAAAGATATTAACTCATACTAGGCTGAAACTAACTATGTCTGAAAGTAAGCCTCTAAACTGACTAGAAATGTTGGGACATGCCCCAACTAGATCTAGCAAAATTGAAACTAAAGACTGAAAGCATTAAGGATATCATGTCTCTGGTCCTC
>JAJOOF010005344.1:0-26909 GCA_029582545.1 Solanum lignicaule
GGAGAGGTAGAGGTAGCTCTGTAATTCAATACTTCTTCGTGGCTAATGCCACAACCTCACAAGGAGAAATATGAAATCTGATAGACCTCTATATTTATTCCAATGGAGTACAAGATTCCTATTTCCACTCACACTAAGGATCCATAAGCACACAAACATTGTTAAACGCAAATCCAATTTCAAAAGAACTACAATCACAACTCACTTCATAAAATTCGATCACTACCAACTCAATAGCCTAAATCCTAATCCTTCCCTATAGGTCAAAGATTTAATCTTGGAAAAGCAAAATGCACTAAACACAAGAGAAATCATACCAATTAGGCATCAAATTGGCAGCAACAAACAACCAATAGCCAGTAGTGCCAAGGATCAAAGCATTCTTCGACCCAAGCTTCCGAACCACCAATGAAGCAAATATTGAGCAGAACATAAATGACAAATACAATATCCCCAGTGAAATGGTCCCTAAATTTCCTTCCTGAAACACAAAAAAAAGAAAACCTCAAACTCACTATCACAGTATCACTTCAACGTCTAAGCTCGCATTTGGCCATAGATTTTGAAAATTTAATCTTTAAACTCTGATCACTTTTTGGGACTTCCACTCACAAAACTTCAAACTTTTTCCAAGTAAAACTCACTTCCAAACACAACTTCAAATTCAAAAACTCAAATTTCAAAAACAATAGCCAAATGGGAGCTTATAAGAGCCAAACAAACTCTATCTAAAATCACAATTCAACACTAAATAACCCCAAAAACTTCATTAAAAATAGATAATACACAAAAGCCTTACTATATTAATAGTGCTTTCAAGATTCTGAGCAGCCCCATAAGCCAAAAAAATCAACAAAAAAGCAGAGCTCAGAATATAAACATCCCTTTCATGATTCACAATTGAGTTCTCATTTTTCGAAATTTCAACAACAAGGGGTGCTTCCTCATCCATAGCCATTGGCAAACCAAAAAAATATCAAGATCAACAAACTTACAACAAAATAACCACAACCCACCAACAAATTTATGTACACTATACAAAAAAAAATCTTTTTTTTGTCAAAAGAAAGAGAAATTGAGTGACACCATTTGCCGGCAAAAGGAACTATAAAGAAAAGTACATATAGAAAAAGCTTAAGCTACTGAAGAGAACTGATGAATATGACAATAACAAAACTTCAGAACTGATGAATATGACAATAACAAAACTTCAGCGGCCATAGAAACAGACAAAAAATTTGATTTTTATTTAAAGTAACGCAACTTTTAGGAATAAAAAAATAAGCACGTGAACCATGATTTTCACCCAACTTATAAAATAGTAATAAATTTCACTCTAACTTATAAAATAATAAATTTCAATCAGACAAAAAATTTGATTTTTATTTAAAGTAGAGCAACTTTTAGGAATAAAAAAATAAGCACGTGAACCATGATTTTCACCTAACTTATAAAATAATAAATTTCATTCTAACTTATAAAATAATAAATTTCAATATTTTTAAAAATTTATGTATTATATCAGCTTAAGATATACACGAGATATAATAGAAATAAATTAAAATGTTTTGTTGTCATTTGAAACTAAGTTAAAATGTTTGGATGTATATTTTCAAAATTAAAATGTTAATTTATCAGCTGAGATCAAATTTGAGTGTGTATTATTATATTATGCCAAAAAAAATTATTACTTATACATTTGTACTACATAATATTTTTAATTCGTTTGTTCAAAAAATAACTAACACATTTTCAGAAGTGAAATTTTTATAATTGACGTGTATATGTGAAGGCTATAAGTTAAGGTAATAATTTACACATATTCTAATGAACTTTTTATAGACTAATACAAGGTTTGGAATAAAATTATGAATTTTTCGGAACATCGTAAGTTATACTCTCGTTTTGTTTCTATACATTTCTATATTTTTTAATAAGAAATTTTTTTAATAGCTACACAAATATTATCTCATGTTTAATATAGTAAATTTAAAGGTTTTATGGTCACACAAATACGATAATGTATTTAAGATCGTAAATTTTAAAAGTTTTATAAAGTCTTTTTTTTTCTTTGTTAAATTTTGTGTTAAGTAGTGAAGATGCAACTATTTAGCGGTAGGTTGATCTGAATCGAGTATTTTCCATGTGAAACATTTATATTTGAAAGTTTATTAGAAATAAAAAATAAATTCAAACCCATATAAAATACAATAGATCCCAAATTTTAAAGATTGAACTCATAAAAATTAAATTTCTAATTCACCGTCAAGTCAAACTACGACAAACAAAGTGAAATAGAAAAAGTACTATACACTGCATGTTGGATAAAATCTTACTGGAACTTAAGATTTATATCAAATAATACTTTATTGTCTTTACAAAATTAAGTCATAACTTAAGATAAAAACATGTACTTATCATTGCATGATAAATGTTTACTAACAAGCCAAAAGCTGACATTTGTACTGCTAATGAAGCTATTAATTAAAAAACACTTGTAATAATCATGTATATTATAAAATGAATTTTCACATCATCAATATAGTTTTAAAAATTATATCTAATTAGCTTTTAAATTATTTGCTGGCCTAGAATTGTTTTAATGAATAGCTCCAAAAACAGAAATTAAATTTATTCCCAGTTAGAATAGAAAAGTGTCTCTTTAAAATTGAACTGCAAAAATAGTACTTATACACAACAATTTGATAATTATTTGTTACAAACTATCAAAGATTTGACGGAATGGCAAGTACTCGTAGGTTTTGGATTCAAGCCTTATTTGCAGAGTTGTTTTTAGTAGGAAGTGTTTCAATACTCGTAATACTAGTGGTATGAAAGGAAAAACAGATACGGTGCTCCAAGCTATCACCAGGCATGTCCAATAGAAAAGCGAGACAATGCTTAACTAAGGAGAATAATAGCCTGCATCAACAACTAAAAACCAATTTATTTCTATTTAAATTAACTAGTTATACAAATAAGATCTTTAGTGAAATCCTTAAAAATCAATGTTGAAAACAAGAAAATCTTTGGAAAATTAGGATTCAACTGAAAATCATAGTATTCACTAATCAAATTAACATTTCATAATTAATGTTACTTCTTTTTAGCTAATGAAACAAAGGTAAAATCCAGAGTAGTTATTTTCTGTGAAGTAAAGTATTGAGTTAATACTATCATTTTTCGCAAGTTTCACATCTCAACTATCAGTTGTTCCATTTTCTATCGGAACTATCATCATCTATGTATTAAAACACATCTTGAAACTAACTAGGCTAACTATCAGTTGTTCCCTTTCCTACCAAAACTATCACCATCTACTCAACTAGGGTGTAAAACTCGTAAAAAAGTGATAGTTCATATGTGTTTCGACCATTATGTCCATTTAAAGCCAGTGAGAATGAAAAGCAATTCAATTATTTAAGTAAATAACACAATATGATTATATGAAATCAAGGATATTCATTTATGATATCTTGTATACTAGTAGACTTGTGGGGTGAAAGGGAATCAAGGAAGGAGTAATCAATAAACTATAGAGTTCATGTAATAGACATCGTCAGTTCAAACAATTTTACACCATCAGGTCATCTGTATTTATTGTAAATATCCTTTAGATGACTTGAGAGTGTAAAAAGTTATTTACTTCGACGTGTACAAAACTTAAACTATAAACTATATAAAGGTACAAATCAATTGGCAAAAAAGAAATGAAAGCTTCAAAGTCCAAACCTTAGTCACTATGGCCCTTAGGAGATGATCAGGAATCAAATTCTCGAGGGTATACATAGACCTTGAACCCCTCATCTTCTTGAATTGAGATAATCGAGTTCACAGAAGAACAGCTGCACCAGTGTAGCTCAACACTCTGTAGAGTTGAAACATCGCCTAAGCATGAAGGGAACTCCTTAAGTTTATTACAACTTTGCAGAACAAGATGCTCAAGGGAAGGTAAGCAATCAGATGAGATGTTCCATTGTTCAATGTTCAAAGAGTCTTAACTTCAAGAATTTTAGTTTCAGGAACTGTCCGTCTTTCATGTCCCATTGCACGCCCTCAAAGGCTCGGGAAAGTAGTTTGAGGACCTCAGCTACATCAATGACATTGTCTACCACATCAGTGAAACCCACCACTACATCATTGTTGAACGTTGGAGCATTAGTTCGTGATAGTACACAGCTGAAAACCACTCGAACATCACAAACTGTTTCAAATGTTACTGTTCTAGATATGTCACTGAACTCTGCCTGGATCACCTTAAGTTGTTCTATAACATCAGACATCTCAACCTCACTACACCAGATGTTTCGGTCCCCAACCAAAAATGAGTCAATAGCATATTCCGCCTTATAGGCTGCTTGCATAACACGTGCCTTCAGATGCTCATTGTTCTGCTTGATAACATCCCAGAGATTCTTCTTCAGATACTCTAACGCGTCATGCACTCTTGCAACATGATGTTTGGGAAAAGGAATGCGATCAGCTTTATGGAGGAGGAGTTCTTTCAGATTTCCTAAAAAGGAATTGAAAAGGCCTATGTCTCTAGCCACTCTCTTCATGATTCTAGTTCTTTCTAGATAAACAGAAGTGGCTAACTCCATTTTGTTCAGCATGTCTTCGTTCGATGCCTTATTACTGAGTGACATAATAAGTGATCCAACCATCGACAATGTAACCCTCCCTTGTGTGATCAAAACATTTAGTTCACTTCCAAGAGAACGACAGTCGTCTGGTGCCTTGCAGAAACACTACTTCCTCATAAAGAATTTGAATTCGATCCTCTTTACCAACTCAGGATGGGCTATTGATGTAATGTGTATCAGGATCAACTTTACCAACTCAGGATATCGCTCCGGAATATCTTTCAGAAACATCAAGTACTCAACAAGGCCATTGATTTTCCAGGACACAATCAGCAAATTCCACCACAAATTTGTCACAAAAATGTGAAGCAGAACATTTTGAGCTTAAAACAGTTGCATAAACTTGTGTAACTTCTGCTTTCGAATCATTAACCTTTTCCGAGGCATTAGAAACCAGTAGAGCCATGTGGATAGGCACGTTTCCGTCTATACTCTTAACATAGAGAGATTGAAAATCTGATTCTGCATTCTGCACCATAGTTTCCACATGCATCAACAATCCTGAGAAGCCTTAAATCCGCTTTAAGGGTCCGGATTTGATCCTTGATTGAAGGAGTTGAGTCTTCATGACTGTCTGAACAATTCAGACATTTCAAGAGACTGTTAACAACACTATAGTCCATCCCTTCTGTCCTATACAACAAAAATGAAAAAATCAGCCCATAAACGAAATCTCCCAAGAAACTGTGACTAGTATTTAGTAAAAATACAAGAAGAAGAAGAACCAAACACTTATCATGATTTAAGCTCTGCTGATCTCTGTCACCCAAACTATAATCCAAAATCGATATCGTGTAATGTATTAGCATTTTCTTGTTTTAAATACCGGTAGTGTTCAGACCAGCTTGGGCCTTGGGGCATGTCACGAGGTACCTGTTATTTCTCACCAGCACAGATACCAACTAACTTTGCATACTGAGACCTTGGTAGATGAGAAGAAATCACTTAGCATTTTTCGCCTTGCAATGATTTGAATCTGAAACTCATGATTCTCGTCCTACTTCATTAACCACTAGGCCACACCATTGAGTGTTAGGTAAATATTTAATCACTAATGTCACCATTTCATTTACATAACAATGAAGACCTCTTTCTAAAAAAATTGATAAATCATAGCATACGGATGAAAAGGAAAATGCACCCGTGCAAAGGCGGATTTGGCCTTTTGGTTATGGGTTCATCTGAATCTATGACTTTGAAAAACGAAGTACAAATATACACATAGAAATTACTAAAATCTCAATAAATTTTAGATTTTGAACCCATACTTTTAACAGTACAACAAGTTCTGAGAAGCTTAAAAAAACTCATTAAGTTTAAATCATGAATCCACCTCTGTCAGTACCCACTATTCATAAATCATTATTTTTTCAAAAAATACTAAACGAGGCAAGACAACGCAACTTCTTGTCAATTGAGCAGATTCACATAAGAAATATTAACTTTATATTGCACATGTAATTTGTCAATAGTGACATGTTATACTAATACCTAACAATACACTTCAACATTTGGTCCAAAAGTGAAAAAACACACTTGACCTAGGAATGTATTATTTTCACTTTTATCGCAAAAATGTAATTGCCAAAGAAAAAATATATGAGGATGAAGAAAACATGGAACCAGCAGGGAATAAAGTAGGCAACGTCTAATACTTGAGGAAAAAAGGAAGTTGGAACACAACAGCAACTGTAGTTATTTGCTACGACAAAAAGTATATCAAGATCAAATCGCCTGACGAAAATTTCAACCCTCTCCATACCGTCGGAAATGTCCTAGCCAAGAATTGCTACTCTTGAGCTCATAATACCCACATAACCAATCTCTGATACATATTAAGGTAAAATGCAACAAATTGAATTTCTTGAACCAAAATGCCGGGGATGCAAGACTTGAGTATAAGCCACTGCACGACTCATCAGTTACTAACCCTCATTCACCGCCTAGAAGATGACCAACTGGTCCTCGAGCCACTACTACCAAATGATGTGGGCTTTCGTTCATCGCGCCATGATGGTCTATCATCTGGCTTGCTTCCAGTGCCACCCCACCTGTCAGTTTCAGGAGGTGGAGCCTGGCCTGCAGCATCAACATTCCCTCGCAAGTGCCTAGGAACGTATTTCCCAGCAGCAGGTGCAGCAGCTGCTGCTGCTGCAGGAATGGGAGCAGCTCCTCCAAGTTCAGTTGGACGCCCCAAGGCTGGAGGCTCAGCAGGCCTTGGCAGTACAGCAGGCTTACGCGAGAACTCTTCTTTTTCTCGTCTTTCTTTCTCATCAAGTTCTATCATTCGCAGCCTCTGCTTTTCAGCAATCTCATCTAGCTTGGCTTGATGCTCAGCTTCCTCTTTCTTCCGTCTCTCTGCCTCTGCAATATTTTCAGAAAGTCCATAGGATGCCAAATTAATTTCGAGTAGCTATTGAAACCTCAAGTGCAAAAATACAACTTAGAGGAATACAACGGTTGACTACTGTACTGCAGTCATAAGAGAGTTGTAGATGTCATGTCACACCAACAGAACCATGAACTCTTAGGTTGGATACACCTCAACAACTGACTACCTTCCTTGCTTAACCTAAAAGATTTAAATGCATATGATGTGGGTGGGGCATTAAATAGTAAAGTACCTTCACGTTTGCGGGCTTCCTCCTCTTCCTGTAACCTCTTTTTACGCTCCTCCTCAGTTCGCAGAAAGAATAACATTTTCCTCCTAGCTTCCCTCTCCTGCTTCCTTGATTGAATTATCTGGCTGATCCTTTCTCGTCTCTCCTGCTTCAATCTAGTGAATTCAGCTTCCCGGCTACTAACAACTCTTTCTTGCAAAATCCTCTGCATGATTAGAAATATATCAGCTGATCTGTTTTATCAAGAGACCAAGACCAATCTTCAACCAAGCCCATGGCTGCTCAAATTTCAACTAGTGGGAAAGTAACCATTTGTATTTCTTACGTTAGGGGTCTACCTTCCTAAAAAATGCAAGGATATACCGGATGCAATTGTGTTAATGCTAGCTATTTTAGCATACCAATGTATTCATCATAGGATGAACTGCTGCAAAGGATTTTGAACTTCCTTCTTTTTCTTTTAGTACAAGGACATTATACAAAATCTTAGACGGAAGGCAGAATAAAAGAAAAACCAACTATTTCTATTTCCAAACAGCTCAAATCTTGAAGTACCCTGCACTAAGTTCAGAAGCTTCCAACTTGGTCCTACACCAATTCCATTTAGACCAAACAAAGTTGCATAGTTATCGATAGCTAACCCAATTCCACAACCATAAATTCACTTATATTATTCATTGCTTATATCTAGCAGTTCATAAATTCATAAAAGACAGGATATAAAGTGACCTTGTTCTCCAACATGCGTCCCAGTCTCTTTTTCTCTTCCAAGTCTCCAGCATGGCGTTGCCTGCTCAGGTCAACCTCTTGCTGAAAACGTACGTTACAATGCAAATTCGTCAGCAATATTTCGACCAAAAAGAAAGAAAAAAAAAATATAATGTATCAAATTTCCATTTCTTAAGAGAAGTGAAAATTATTATTGTGGTTTGGTCAAAAAGCATGATGTATCTTTAATGCAAACCTGCTGCTCGCGTTCATGAAGAGCTGCCTCTTCAGCTAAACGCTGTTTATATGCAGCTTCAATAAGAGGTGCAGCTTCTTCTCTTTTAGCTCTTTCCAAATGATCCATAGTTTTGGCATACTTCTGCAACTTTTTCTCCCTTTCTTGCCTCTCCCTCAGTTGCTCATTCAGCGCCAATTCCATGATCACCTGTTTAGTCATCTTTTCCTGAAATCAAATTAAAGCCAGGTAAGATTTCCCAATTGAAGGTTTGGGGATAGGATTACAAATTATGCACTTACTCCCTCTAGAATAGGCTTCTTCTTCCTCTTGCTGCGTTTTTCAGCTTCTTGCAGCATAGCTTGGGCCTCTTCAAGTTCTCGGTCCTCTATTTCCTTCAAAATTCGCTGGCTCCTCCTTTGCTCATACTCAGCAGCAATGCGCTTTTGCTCAGCATCTTCCGTCATCTTTTGAAGCTCTCGCCTCTTCGACTCTTCCACTCGTTCCTTAATAAATAGTCATAAAAGTTCATACACGAGAACAACAATAACAAGCAATTCACAATGCAACCAAGAAGTTCATACCATTTCTAAGAGTAAACGTTCTTGCTCCTCTTTGCGTTTCTCAATAATGGACTTCCGTGCAAGAAGTCTCTTGTGCTCCTTCTCCACTATCTCTGCTAAATTAGACAAGGCATCCCCGAGCTTGGCCGCCTTCTTTGCTGGGGGATAGATCATTGTCCTTGCCTTGCTAAGGGATTCAGCAAAAAGAGACAGATGATCCCGGAGTCCTTCAGCCTCAATACTCTGGAAACAAAATCATAAGCAAATGAGATATGATAGACTAGCACACATGAGATTATAATCCCTGGTAGTTCAAAATGTCTAAGAGAAACATTTGAAATTTCTCCTGCCTCAGATCATCAACATATAATACCACAGAGGTACAATGCTGAACTTACAAATCCACAAGAGTCAGACTTTTAAACCATCCCCATGGCCCATAATCCCATAACATAGAATCTGCCAAAAATAGCAATCCAGTGAACTCTTAGATCTCAGAAACTTACCACAGCTCTTCAGAGTTCACAAGCTCAGTCAGACAGACTCATTCTAGTGACGTAACTACAAACTTATTAAGCCAACAACACACATTTAGATAGCCCACAATTTTACCGTTCAAAACATTAATATTAGATAACAGAAGACACAAGGTCAGATGTCATAAGCAAGCTATGCCCATGCTTTTACTTAAACAGTGAGGGAAAGAACAATGTGTCTGCAGAGATGAATGATAGGGCTGACAAAATCCCTGACCAACACCTGACAAGGACAAGGGAAAGGAATATCTAGGTGTGCCCTACCGACAAACAAACAAAACGGTAGATAAAATTTTAATTCCAAGCGACACAATTATACCTGTTTGCCAAAGAAGACGGCACCCTTCATGTGATCAACTTTGATGGCTAGAAAATTACGCCTAACTGCATCAACTGATATTTTCTCAATAGCGGTAAAGTCGAAGAATGGGATCATCTTAGATATGTTATCAATCTGGATTGTCTGATACACCTGAGAGACCTGCAACAAGAAAAGGGTTCTCATTTAATTGAAAGATGGACTTCCGCCTAAGTAATGAGCATGTCTGCTGATCTGCTCTTTATCAAAAAGTATAAAACAGTGTGCACACCTGCTGGAGCAACCTCAGAGTAGCAAGCTTTTCTAAGGCAGGAACATACTGAGACAGTTGTACTTCAGGAACCGAAGAAACTGAAGACAGCTTACCACCAAGCTTTGATATTTTATTCAATATGGGCTGCACCTTCAGTGCCAGATCCAAAGGAAGAAACTCATTTTCTAACAGATGATAAAGATCTTTCACTTCTTGAGTGACACAGGACATCACACCTTTGGACACCTACAGAAGGAGAAACAATTAAGAAAAAGCAAAAGGAACCGTCACACAATTAAAAAATCAAGAGACTGAAACAATTTCAAAAACAGTATGATGCGCTTATTGGTGCCTCAAAAATTTGATGGGTTCATTGAATTTAAAATAGACAAAAGGAATTTAATGGAAACAATCGAAGGACCATACGCTAAATTCAAAAAATAACAAATAAAATTGCTCACCAACTCTGAGAGAAGTGATGATCGAGAAAGCTGAAAAGGAGAAACAGCAAGGAACTGAAGATGATTAGCAAAGTAAGACATTATAAATAAAGAACTAAATAACATAATCAGAAATGAAATTACCGCCACTCTGTTTTCAGCTTTGGGTTCAACTTCAAAACCAATTAGATTGGCCACCCTCAAACTCCTCTCCTTCTCATTTTCAAGCTCAAGATGAGATGCACCATAAGACTGATCATAAGGAGGCACTGAAAGTGCAGCTAGGACAACAGACGATGCTATTAACTGCAAATCCTTCTGGCTTAAATTTTTATTAAAACCCTTCTGAAGAGAGAAAAGCTTGAGCCAGGCATAAGCATGATAAAGATGATTTGATGACATCCAGAATATCTCAGTAAGCTTCCCATAGTAAACACCCATTAATGACGCCTTGGGGGTTTTCTTAACCATGCACATCAAACCATAAATGTCTTCAATGGAACGAAAAGCTTCCTGCGTCGAAGAAAATTAGAACATATGAATGAAATTCACTCTCTAGGGACAAAAAGATATGCTTAAATCTATTAGAAAAAGTAATAACCTGCCATAGACTCAGTTCAGTAGCAACTTTCAGCTGTTCAAATCTAGTGTCTAGATACAATTGCAGGCTTTCTGGAAGAGACAGATCAGGCCGGTCCCTCTGATCTCTATACTTGTTGAGATTTGCCAAATGATTCCGGATGATTTCACAAAGACGGCGAAATTCTGTTGTACGCTTGTATTGCTTACAGAACTGAAAGGCTCGGTGTGCTGTCATCTGAGCAAATTAGGTTTGAAACTTAATTAAATCTTTCAGCGAAAAAAAAATGTGCAAACTAAAGATGGAGAGAGTAAAGCATCTCCAATCAGCCATGCAGAAAGCTTAAATAGCATACAGGACAAATCTGGTTCTAAGGCACAAAAAAATATTACTACAGGTCCAGGATGATATATAAACTTTCATAACAAAAAATAATAAACTTGTTCTGACAAAACTGATATCTGTACTAAACAAAGTACATAGACAGATACCCTGCAAACTGAGAAAGACTCCCGCAAAGTTTGTGAATAAGAAGTAAAAAGGGACTGATTTCTGATTTACTAATCAGAAGCACAATAACTTTCCAGGCAAGCAAATGGAAAGAAAAGAAAAAAAGGATAATCAATCTGCTTACTCAATTACAGTCTAAAATAAGTCCTGAAAACAGTGAAAATTCAGGCTACTGAAATTCCTCACTACAGAACATAAAAGCAGTCAAATTATTCAACCACATAACAAAAAGATAGGGCAATGGAAACTTACTGCATACAGAGCCTCCAATCTTGAGTTGTTTCGCAAGATCTCCAGAACAGTTCTATATGTCTCCCACAAGAACTTAAACCAGGGAGTGACAAGCTCACGATCAGATCTATCCTTTCCTTTCTCCCCACTAACATAACTCAACATAAGATCTTCAGGCCTTTTATCAGCCTCCAAGTCTTCCACATCCAGAGCTTCCTCCAGAGCCTGTGCCTGATTGCGAGCTAGTTCAGCTCGCTCAGTAGCTAAATGCATGAAGTGCTTTATTACCTCCTCCAAGGAGTTAATGTTCACTTGTTGACAGACTATACGATATTGAATTAGGCCATCCTTGGCAAACCTCCCCCTTCTCATGTCAACACATAGCTCTACATACTTAAACATTATCCTTTCAAGAGTCTTTTGCCATGCTCTATATCTCCTTGAAGTAATAAGATCATGAAGTGCTTGAAGGGCTTCTTGCTTTTGTCCAACAGTAATCAACTCTGCATCAAAACATTAAACTCATCAGCATGCCAAGATTCTAAATTTTGCTATAAAAACACCTGGAATTTCAAAAATTTAACTCTTCAATAATACTAAGAATCATCTAGACTACCCTCACCCTGTGAACATATAACCCCCTCCTAAAATCTCAGACCCATTGCAAGAGATAAAAGTTTGCAAGTGTACAGAACCCATAATACTAGTACACTTCTCAAAGTTTTACTTTGAGAAGTTCCGTACAAGATATTTGCTAAAACAGATGAAGATAGTAACTCCACTAACCTTCAGCACGCTTCAAAGCATTCTCCGGTTTGGCAAAAGTCGCCATTTCGATGATCTTTCACCTGCAAAGGAACAGTTGGATGAGACAAACGGCAGAGAAGTTCATCAACACAGGCAAAACCATATATGTTAAATCCATATACTCAGTAGTAGCATTTCTAGGACAACCTACAACAAAACCCAATCAATAGTTCAAACAGGTCAGAACTTTAGCTTCTTTGTCCTCCCCAATCCACCCCACCCCACCCCCCTAAGAAACCAAATATCATACCAGAATACTGTTTTCTTTATCAACCTCATCTTATAACCAAGAAATCTCTAAACTAGGTGCCCGCCTACTACACCATTCTCCACTTAAACACCAAGTCTTCTTTCAAACCCGCAAGTGCGCCTAACCCACACAACACAAATTACCCTCTCACCACCCGACCCAAAACCCAGAAAAGGTTTCTTTATCATCTTTTATTACCTGGGAACAAATCTAACAGAACCCCATCAATCAATTAAATCAACTAAGCTCTACCCCAAACCAGTAAAGTCAAACATATTAATCCTCTACATCCACTACGTTCTAATTCACCCATACCCAAATAAGAACAAACAAGAAAAATCAATAAAAAATTTCAACTTTCATTCTTTCCATGTAAAGAAAAAGAACCCCACATCATAAATCGGAAGATTCAAGTACGTAAACACATCTATAAATCCAAATGGGCATTTCACACATATGTAACCAAATCTACTCATACCGGATTGAAACAGTACTAAAAATTTGCAAATTTTTAAGAAAACAGATGGTTGTATGTGATAATTACCAGTGGATTTTGGATGCTTTGTGGGTGCCGCAATCTCCTTCTCTCTCTATTGTTTGCCCTAAAACTTGATATGATGTGAGAAAGAGCTAAGTGAGAGCAAAATATGATGTGTTACAAGGGTTCAACGAAACTGGTCCTTTATTTTATGGAAACGCTACTTTTAGCCCCCAAACTTTTATGAAATGTGGATTTTTATTGAAATGTGCAATCTAATAAAAAAATAATTATATCTACATATTTTATTTTTTTTTAAAATTACATAAATCTCTTAGTGTTAAGAACTAATTATGTTCTATCCCTATTTTTTTCAAATTACAAAAATACTTTTAAATTAAAGGATTTCAGATACATCAATAGACATGGGGATACATAGGTCGCGAGACATTGCTATTCAGGAAACTTGTGAATATATAACTCACGGATGTATCCGAGGGAGATAGGTGTATCTGAGAGGGGATGGATATATCAGAGGGGAAGGGATGTATCCGAGAGGGGATAGGGATGTATCCGAGAGGGGATAAGGATTTAGCCGAGAGGGGTTACGGATCGAGAGAGAATAGGAATGTATCCAAGAGGGAAATTTTGTAAAAACAAATTCAAATGATATGTAAGATGTGTATTTAAGTAATTTTGATTTATATTTTTGTGTTACACTCATATAGCCCATTTTCTTCAGCAACGATGTTTATATAATATTATATAACATTATATATTTATTGTACACAATGTATAAGCTTGTATAAAAATATATAATAGTGTATAAGAGATATTTATACACACATTTTACATTGTTATAAATTTTATACAAAATAATACGATATACATTGTACAAATATGCTAATTTATGTTTTCCAAGATGAATCGGTGTAACTCTCTTTGTTTTTAATTTATTTGTTTGATTTTGATTGGTAGAAAATAAAAATAACTTTTGAATTCTTGATCTTAAACTAAAATTATGTAAAACGTACTTAAATGTTCTTTAAAAATTGAAATTTTGAATAATTACCAAAAAAGAAAAACAAAAAGCATTCTTTTTTTGTTGTCAAAAATTCATTATTTTTATGGGATAATAATTTACTTAATCAGCCAAATAGCCGCTCGACCATCTTATTACAATAAAAATGGCTTTTCTTCTCTTTGCTGTTTTCAGTCTTCGTCCCTTCTTCTTTGATGATCAATCTCGATCATTAAAGTTTCACAGCTTAATTTAAAAATTTGACGTAAGGCAAATACAAATTGCTTTAAGCGAATTATATATAAAAAATTTGACACATTAAGAAGATTTCATATCTAAAATTTGATACTGTGTAGAGAAGATTTTGAGTTGGCCAGGATGGAATAGAAAGAAGTAAAATTACTTGCAATAAAATCGTTTTTGCTTCCTGAATCACCTCCTCTGTCATAATCAATCTTCCATTAACTATTTTTCATCCCTTTCCTTCTTCTTCAATTAGCCTAATATTCAAAAAAGATTAATTCGATAAATAGTCAGTGTATACTTCATGTATAGTTAAGTTATATTCAACTTTAAGTGTATCATTATGTATAGCTCAAGTATGAATAAGCTATATTCTGCTTTTGAATGTATCATAATGTATAGTTAATATATTGCCAGTGTATACTTTCAATGACTTTTGACTATTTTTATGTAAATAAAAATATGAATATATTTGTTGTAAACTAATTACTACTTTATTGTATATATTTGAAACTATCGTTTCTTTTTATTATACTAATTTATTAATGTATAAAATACAAAATATTTGCAAGGTTGATGCAATGAAAACTTATAAGATTTGTAAGAGGGTCACATCAAATTTTAAGCTGAGACATGAATTACAACAATAACATACCTAGTATAATCTCACAAATAAAGTTTTGAAGGTGGTTTGTACGTCAATCTTGACCCAACATTATGAAGTTAGAGAGATTTTCGATAGACATAGACCTCAATGCAAATAAAACATATCAAAATCAAGTATGAAAAGAAAATATAGTATATGAAAATAGTCTTTTTGAAGTATATTTTTTGTTTGAAAAGCTTTGACAAAGAAGGTGCACCAAAAGCTCAAATTTATAACTTTTTGGTCTCTTTACTCAAAAGGCTTAAGCATCATTACAAAGAGAATCTACCCAACTAGGCCACTACATAGTCAATATATAAACTTTATGCTTGATGCTAGTACTATTTAACTGCTCTTTAGATTCTCAAAGATGCAACAAAGTTTCACTTTTTACATCGACGATCAGTTTGAACGCACCTCGACTAATACACGAGGCCATTTTGTTTAGTGTCCAAGCAACAAAGCATAGGTAATCCTGCTTACCAAGGCTGAAGTAGATGAACTTACACCAAGTCTTGCAGCTAAGTTTGAATATGATACATCTAAACACATGTCTGAACCACAAGAAGATATCCTAGGTTCCTAAACAAGCTAAAACAATGAATGCCCCAGCTAGCCAAACAAAAACTCACTCTATGTTACTAATGCCAGATTTCCGTTGAATCATCAATGAAGAAACATCAAACATGCTTTGAATGAAATTAGAATCCAATTGAAATTAAAGATGAAGAGCAGTTATGTGAATGAACAATGTCACTACTTCGAATCGGAACATATTACTGGTTCAAACATCTAATGTGTGTCTCTGATCCCATCTTCATGCATTTGGATGATATTGAGGGACATGACATATATTCTCTGATATAACTAACATTGTGAAAGAAGCTGGTGACTACAGCTTAAGACTAAGCCGGGGACGTGACTTGAACTTGGAAGACGTTCATATTCCCAACCATATCTCCGAGAAGAAGTCCATACCTCAAACATTTCAGCACAATGCAGTAATAAAGGAAAGGGAGGAGGCATATTTCTCGGGATACCTCATTAATCTACTTCAGAGTTTACTATCATACATCGATGAAGCAACATCATTTGCACACACTTCCCTATAGTCACTTATCCACCTTCCTGAGCAGCCAAGAGCAATATGATTCCTATACCAAGATAATGCATTCCATTGATGTCTGGGACAAGTCATCAAAGGCTTCATAAAGCTCATGTTGACTGAAAAACCAAAGTAAATTTAAAGAAAGAGGAAAACTATTTACCAGCTTGAACAACTGAAGTGAAGCAAAATGTGGTCAGCATGATCCAAGGACTCATGAAAGACCGACTTTGGCCTTTAGGTAAACTTAGCCACTTGGAGCTAAAGACTTATCCAACTTGTCTAAGGAAACAAGCTTGTACAATGAACCTTAATGAATCTGCAACCAATGCAATGATTACAGGACTTGAAGTTAATATGATCGAAACAAACGAACCAACAAAAATCAGAAGAACAAGACATACCTTCTGAGTTAGGGCTCAATGCATTCATCCAAGCTAACTTTAATTGAACTGAAATTCATGAAAACAGAAAACATGCTTGCAATCATGCAGATTTTTTCCCAAGCTACCTAACTTTATCCTCGTCCTTAGTTAAACTGAAGGTAGGGAAGGAAAACCGGGGGGTTGATTGATTATGCCCTCCAGTATGCATTCATAGTTCGTGCACGAAATTTTCAGGTCAAGTGGATTCATACAAGAAACTTATATTAACTAGGATGATTTTACTATGTTAAGTTTTCAGTTAATTTACCAGCTAACAGCTACCCCTACCCCTTTATCAAGTTCTTCTTTATCCCAATGATTTTGGCGTTTCTTGCATTGGAATTTTCATGTATTTTAAGAAAAGAGAACATGAGGCTTATTGGAGTGAGCTTACAGTGCTGAAAAGGAAAATGGTGTGCACAGATAAATGTAACTGAAAACATTAGTCTCACAGGTCAAAGTGGATGAACAACAACTTAATTGAGAGACAGCTTCAGAAACTTTAAAGAAGCAAATAACATAAACATGGTCTGTATCCTGCTGATCAAGAAAAACCACTACTTCTGACATTAACTTAGTAAGATGGCTTTGATACAGTTGGAATTCTGTGTTGCATGTATCTAAGAGCAGAGATCAGCAACAATATATGAATACATTACTTGAGCCTTCTAGAGAACTGTATTTTAGAACTGTATTAAGCTGCGAAATGTCCACAGTGTTTGAGTTGTAACTCATTAAAGAGATTATTTCGGAGATGGGCCAAAAAAATGAAACCATTATCAAACTGAGTGGACAAAATTAGACACTGGTTACTATCATAGCAAGCAACTGATACAGTTTGATTCCTATTTTGTGGGACCTCTACTTTGGATGATTTCTTTATCCCCAGTATGTCCTTTTTGGGTATCTGCTATCTAGGACACTGCCAAGAGTAGCCAGTGCATCTTGGAATTTCCGGATTTTCAGGAAACCTTTAATCATAGTAACCTCACTGTCTGAGAAGTTTGCTTTCTTCATGATCATACCAACAAGCTTAACTAGCGTGTCCTCCCTCGACAAAGAATACAGTCCTTCAGCCAGATTGTAGAATGAGGAAAATTCAGGTATGTGTCCTTTTTCCATCATCTCAACAGAAAAATCAACAGCTTCTTGAATCGGTCCCCCACCAGAAGAAAGACCACGAAAAACAATCTTATAAGATAAAGCATCAGGAGGATTAGCTGTTTCCTGCATTTCTCTGAAGAGTCTTACGGCTTCATTGGTTTTCCTCCGTCTGAAGATTGCTTGAATTACAGGATTATACGCTTGAGGGGTCAAAATCATTCCTTTCATTTGAATACTCCTGAGGAGCTTGCTTGCAATCTCAACCCTACCTGCTTTACATAGTCCCTGTATTAAGGTACCATACGTAACGATGTCTGGTTCACAGCCATTTGATGTCATGGTTTGCACAATGTCTGCAGCTTTTTTTATATCACCTGCTCTGCAGAAATGAGCGAGAATGGAATTGTACGTGAATTTGTCAGGCTTTAGTCCTTCCAGTATCATCTGGTCCATAAGCTGAGCAGCATCTTCTACTCTCTTGCTCTTACAAAGACCATCAATCAGAGTGTTATACGTGACCAGGTTTCTAGAAACCCCTTGTAGTTCCATCTGGTCGAAAATCTCTTCTGCTTCTTCAATTTTCTTGTCTTTGCAGAAGCCATCTATCAGAGTATTGTATGTTATCACACTTCTTGCACAGCCACTCGACTCCATATCTTTGAGTAGGTTCAAAGCTTCATCTATTCTCCTTTTGGCACAGAGACAATCAATTAGGATATTATAAGTGAACTCGTCTGGCTGGCAACCTTTGTCCTTCATTTCTTCAAACATTTCCATTGCAACATTGAAATTGCCCGTAAAGCAGAGACCTTGTATGAGAGAATTGAAAGTGCAAACATCAGGTAAGAACCCTCTGCTCGTAAGAACACGAGCAAACTCGGTAGCTTCTTGGACTTGGTTCTCCTTACACAAAGTACTAATGATGGTGTTATAAGTGACTGTATTAGGTGTACAGTCCCTTACAAGCATCTGATTGAGAAGTTCCATAGCCTCTTGGACTTCACCAACTTCACAAAGTCCAGAAATCAAAATATTATAAGTATATACATCAGGATCAAACCCGTCCTGCAACATTAAATCCAAAATATCCAAGGCTTGGACAGCATGTCCTGCTTTGCACAAACCGTTTATCAAAGTGTTGAATGTAAATTGGTCCGGAGAAAACCCTCGACTACACATATCTTGCACAAAGTTTAGAGCTTCATCAATCCTTCCTTCTTTACAGTACCCATGAATCAAAAGATTAACAGTAATATTACTTGCAAGACATTTAGCTGACACCATTTGATCCCTAATTCTCAATGCACCATCTAAATTCCCTTCCTCAATATAACCTTGCATTATCGTCGTAAAGGTCCTTTCATCCGGTACCAAACCGTGCATAGGCATTTCCTCCATCATCAAAATAGCAGGCCTAATCTGATGTGTCTTACACAAAGCTTTTATCAATATATTAAAAGTCGATACATCTGCCTTTACACCTTCATCCAACATTCTACTATGCACATTTTCAACAAATTTCAACTTATTCCCATCAACAAGAACATTCAACAACAAATTATAACTAAAAGTACCAGGCTTTACACCAAATTCATTCCACATCATATCAAGAACCTTAATAGCTTCATCATACAACTCAAATTTAGCATAACTTTCAATAAAGATAAAGAAAGTACCTTCAACTAATTCAACCTTCAATCTCTTCATATCATCCAATACCCCCTTCATTAAATCAAAAGATCCCACATTTCCAAGCCTCCTTAGAATCTCCTCGTATATAGACAGAGTGGGTGTGAAATGGGGTTGCTTAGAAGCCCATTTAAAGAGATGAAAAGCTGAAGTTTCATCATTTTCTTGACGAAGGGTGTCGAGAAATTGCTTTGGAGTGAAATCTTGCAAGAGTTCTTTTGCTTTGGAAGGTAAAACAGTTGAAGAAACACGTTCATGGCGAGATGAAAATGGGAGAGATATGGATTTAGGAGGATGAAACGGAGGAGGAAATGAAAAGGGGTTTGGTGAATTTTGAGATTGAGTCCATGGATGGCATTTGAGGAAGGAAGAGAAAGAGAAAGCCATTGAAGCAATTCAACAAACAGGTAGCATGCGGTGACAATTCAAGAAAAACTCAGTGAAGAAAGAGCATAGGCTTTGAGAACCAAAGATGCTAAGTGGATAAAACTCTCTTTTAAAAAATAGTAATAATTTAACAAGGATTTTAAATTGTAAGTTGATAAGATTAGTTTATAATTAGTTCAAGAAAGTGTTGTTTTACATTAATCCTATGTACCAATAGAATATTATACTACTTCTCCACTTTTGGATCTTGCAAAGAGAAAACGTGTTTTTTCCTTTGACTTTCTCTCTCATTCGTGGAGGAAAGAAAGCAGGTTGGGGTGGGGGTGGGGGGATAGATATTGTCCACGGAGGAGATCGAGGAGAGGCCGATAGGAGAGAAAAATATTTGATTGGTTTTGGAGCCTTAATTGGAATGTTTAAATGTAAAGATTATTAATCAATCGTAATTTTATGGAATGCGTGCATCTAGTAGTATCTTCAATAATATACGGTATAAATTATTATTAGTGGTAATATATGTAATTATTTGAAAGTAGATGTATGGTTATTAGAGTATGTGATAGTGGTGCATGAACCCGTTTAGATTGACTTAAAAAAGAAATTTTTTCAAAAATGACTTTTTAAAGTTAAAGTCAAATAATTTAAGTCAAAAAATAAAATAAAAATAGAGAGAGTCTACTTTTAACTTTTAAGTTATTTTTGACTTATTTTAGTTATTTTTAAATTTGTCAAAACATCTCTAAAAAAAATTGAAGGAAAAATAGAGATATCATCACATTACGTTTAAAAAATTTAGTGAATTTTATTTGACATGAGAGCTTTTACTTTTTATGAAAAATAATAAAAGAAAAAATATTTATTTTCTTGTATGGGTTAACCATTTATTAAAAAAGTCTTGATAACAATATAATAATGCTTTGATACCATTTAATGATATAATGTAATCATGTTTTAATACTATTTGATAAGAATCATAATGCTCATGAGCTTCTCTTGACAACTACTTTTAAACTTCAATCAAATCAAACTATACAAACTTGCTAATTATAACATCAATTAGCTTTGTTTGTATCCATTCCAAAACAAGAATCACAAGTGTCAAAAGAAGATTTTGGAAAACAATCTAAAATGTACCCTATCCCTCAGAAATGGATACATATTAGTTTATAGAACAAAACTTGGAACAAAAAAAGTAACAAATTACATCATATATATCAAACACCAGAAAACTTGTTCATTAAAAAGTACATATACTGTAGAGCACTTGGCAACCAATATACCAAGTTTCTGTCACACTGTAAATATTTCCTTAAAAGTAAAAAAAGATGATTGCATTAGGAGTTTTCACTTCTTATAAGGTCCATTCTGATACCTATCAGTCGATATCTAGTTGGCGCGGCTCTTAATAACATCAAGTCCCATTTCAGTTGGGTCGGTTGCTTGCAACTCAACCTGAATTCCATCAAGCTCTCTCTTGAATCTTTCCTTTGTACTGGCATAGATCATCTTGCTTCTCACCCTTGCTGTGTCAGGGGACCTTGAAGAGAAGAAAACGAAGAAAAAAAACACGTTGAGACAAATGGAATACATAACAATTTAGTTTAAAATGGTTATGAACATTGAGAATACTACCATGCAATGAAAAAGATCCTGCTTTTCTGGCAATTCTCTGCAGTGACGAAATCAAAATCATAGACAGCATATCGACATTCATTATCAGGAAGACACGCAGTGAAATCCTCGTAACTTTGGGCTGGCTCACCAACCTTTTCAACCACAACCTGCTTTTGTTTCTCCTCTATCTTAAAAACAATGAAGCGGTGAGTTCTTTTTGCTTTCAGCTCCAAGAACCTTAACTTGCAGTCATCATGCACAGCCATCCCGGACGCTGCATTAGCCTATACAATAACCAAAATCCTCTGTTTGTGTTAGAACTTGTTCAATGTTTAATCAATCACAAGATTTTGAAGCAAAACGGTTCAATACTTCTCATCGAATTACATCAAAAGAGACCATCACAATAAATCTCCATTGTTCTCCATTCATCAATCAAGAGACACGACTCACGAGCAACAACACTAAATGTGTACTAGGTTTCATTCACGGAAATTAATGCTGTCACATTGGTCTGCAGCAGCAGAGTTTATCCTTGTCATAACATAGCTTTCTAAGCTGTCCTAAACGAGCTCTGAACGCAAACAAGAGTAACTCCTGCATTCAGGGTAATGACTGGAAGGGGGACGGGTGGAGAGTCAAGTTTCAAGTGAATCTTGGCAGCAGATGAGCACAAGCAGGTATACAGCTCATACAACATTTGTTTTCTCTGTCACCTTAACCTACTATAGTATCAAATAGGACGCGAACTGATGGTTACATAGGAAGACTGCATCATGACTTAGAATTTTTCATTCTAAAGAATGGACCTTGGGTCTAACTCAACACCAAAAGCTCCCAAGACCGTATAAAGAGACCTATTAACCCTTCGTGAGCCAATGCGAGACTCAAAAAAAACCACGCACCCAGGACTGGACATCTGGCGGACAATAGGTATCAGTGACACTTCTCATTGGTTTAGAACAACGTATCAATGTCAAAAGAGTGGTGGCAGCGGATTACTCTTCCAGAAGCAATTGTCAGTTATCATCAGTTACAAATTTGAAAAAAGAAATGATCTTTGATTGGTCCAATTGATCTAATTCGGGTCCATTCTTATTCATATATTACTCCAATACACGGCAGCCAAGTAATAGAAAAAGAAAATCCAAATGCAAAAAAATCCTAAACAAGCATTGGATCATAAGAGTACAACTCCATAAACTCCCCTTAGATAGAAAATCACAATGTTTTCTCAAATTTCGTACTCAGCAGATCAAGAAAATCATCACACATTAGATCAACGGAATACCAACTAATTAAACACTAAATCTGAGCTGAACCCACATAAAATTAAACCAAAATTTTCAATTATAACAACTGCTGAACTGCCTGTACTAATCAAATACTCGGATCAACCCATAAGTTCACAAGATTTCAAGCTGAAGTAACCCCAAAGATTCCATAAAGATCAGTTTCTTTAGCCAATACCCATATTTAACTCATCACGTCAATCATAGATCAAAAACTAAACCATTTACAAAATCTTCTACTAACACACCAAAAAAAAAAAAGTAAACCAGGAAGATCAACAATGAAATTTCCATAAAGATCACTTGTTTAGCCAACACCCATATAAATCATCTAATCAGATCAATCACAGATTAAAAACTAAACCCATTTACCAAATCTTTCTACTAACACAGACGCACACCAAGAAAAACAAAAGTAAAACAAGACATCAATGAAATTTCCATAAAGATCACTTTTTTAGACAACTCACATGTAGATTATCTAATCAGATCAATCATAGATCAGAAACTAAACCCATTTACAAAACCTTTCTACAAAAACAAACACACACACACACACCAAGAAAAACAAAGTAAAACCAGAAGAATTCAACAGTGAAATCTCCATAAAGATCAGTTTTTTAGCCAACACCCATCTGGATTATCTCATCATATCAATCACAATCACAATCACAGATAAAAAACTGAACCCATTCACAAAATCTTTCTACTAACACACACCAAGATAAACAAAGCAAAACAAGAAGAAAACCAACAGTGAAATTTCCATAAAGATCACTTTTTTTAGCCAATACCCATATAGATTATCTAATCAGATCAATCAAACACTAAACCCATTCACAAAATCTCTCTACTAACACACACACACACACACAACAGGAACATCAAAGCAAAACAAGAAGAAACTAACAGAGATATTCCCATAAAGGTCAGTTTTTTAGCTAACACCCATATAGATTATTCAATCAGATCAATCAAACACTAAACCATTCACAAAATCTCTCTACTAACACACACACACAACAGGAAAAACAAAGCAAAACAAGAAGAAAACCAACAGTGATATTCCCATAAAGATCAGTTTTTTAGCCAACACCCATATAGATTATCTAATAGGATCAATCAAAAACTAAACCCATTCACAAAATCTCTCTACTAACACACACACTACCAAAAACAAAGCAAAACAAGAAGAAACCAACAGCGAAATTTCCATAAAGATCACTTTTTTTACCAACCCCCATATAGATTATCTAATCAGATCAATCAAAAACTAAACTCAATTCACAAAATCTCTCTACTAACACACACACACTAAGAAAAACAAAGAATAACAAGAAAAAACCAACAGTGAAATTTCCATAAAGATCAGTTTTTTAGCCAATACCCATATAGATTAACTAATCAGATCAATCAAAAACTAAACCCATTCACAAAATCTCTCTACTAAAACACACACACACACACAACAAGAATTAACAAAACAAGAAGAAATCAACAGTGAATTTAAAATGCAAGAAAAGCAAAAGGGGTTGAAAATTGACTCACCATTTTGATTGTATTTGAAAATTCAAAGAGATTGAAGAAGGGTTCACGGCTCAATAAGAAAGGAATGTTTTATGTGAAATATAAAGACTGGAGGAGCTCTTCTTCTCCTTAATAAAGGTGGCTTCTCAATGGAAGGGAATTTTTATTGTGTGGTTGTCGTACACAGTAATTATTGTGTGAGTGAGTGGGGAATAAAATTTTACTAATCACATGACTTGGCGCCGCGTATTTTTCAATTTAGACGTCGGCTTAAGCTTAGGCTGCTGACCGACGACTACATTCCAACCTCACTTTTATTCATTCAAATTACGGTCTGTTTCGATAACACTTAAACCTAAATTATTTGAGGATTAAAACACAATTTATCGATAGTCGATAGGTTTAAGAAATAATCAATACATTAAACTTTTAAATTTTGACGGATAAATGATTAGTGAAAGGTGGTAAAACATTCTAATTTTTCAAAATTAGTAGTTTAAAAAGTCAAATTGTTAATTGAGTATTTTTGTTACTATTATTCTATTTGGATATGGTTTACTTTTAAGTTGAGACTCTATATATTCTAGTGGTGTAGCCATATGTAATAAAGAATTATCAGTTAAACAATCTTTGTCAAAAAAATTGTAATATGTATATAAAAAGTTAGACAAAATAATTCGGTCAATTTATTTTTGATACGTATATATTATGTCTTGAACATTTTTTAAAAACTTTATAACTTTATTACTATCATATTACTTGTGGAATTAAAGTGCATTTGTTGTTATTATTATTGTATTTCTAACTAAATATTCATATTTACTATGAAATTTCGATAAAAATTTGTATCACATCATATAAAATCCGTTATAAAAGAAACATTTTTTTATTAAGAACTTGTTTTCATTCCCGTTACTTTGATAGTGGTTAATTTACTATTAACACTGTTATTATAAGTTTTTTGAATTATTGTATTTTTTTTGTTATTTATTTATTTTATTTGTATAGAGTATTATATATTCTTTACAATATGGCTCCGCTTGAAAGAGCAAGCTGAGCTAAAAGGAATATATTCCCTTTTTACTATATTTAAAAACTTAATTATATGATTACTTTTGTAATTTTTAATTTTTTTTTCCTTCCTTTTTCTTATTATTTTTAAAAAAAAATGTCAATTTGAGTAACAGATTGGAAAGTAAATGCCACAAAGAGATGGGTCCATATAGAATCTTTTTTTGCATTTGTCTGCGTTAATCCCACGCTATCTGATTTATTTATTTCTCATTTATTTATTGTGTCCACAAAATTATATTAAAATTATTATGGAAAAGGAATTAAATAGTAGTAGTGCAACCCAAGAAAAGTGGGTAAACTAATATGGACTACGATTGGATAGTTGAGACTTGAGATTAGGGTGCATTTGGTTTTTCGGTTTGGTTTTATACTATTTGATTTGGGTTTTTTGGTTTTTGGTTTTGAAGAAGTGTAACCCAATTCGAACCAAAATAAATTTGATTTGGTTTGGTTTGGTTTTTCTCTTTTTGGTTTGGGTTTTTTCGATTCGGTTAATCGGTTATGTCAATAATTAGAAACATAAAAAAATTATATTTGCAATTTGAAAAAATTAATATATTATATATATATATATATATATATATATATATATATTGAATTTCTTAAATATACTTTTTTATATAAATCACAAGTAAAACATAAAACACAATACTTAAAAGTATATCAATTATAGATGTTCAAACATAAAAAATAAACTAAACCGTAATGAAAATAACTAAAAAAGGATAAAAGTAGTTCACTCCAACTTAATTCTATATATATATATATAATTCGGTTTTTTTGGTTTTTCGATTTTCATTTTTCTAAATCCAAAACCAAACCAAAAAACCAAACAAAAAAAATTATAAATCCAAAACCAAACCAAAAATCCAAAAAACCAATCCAAATTAGAATTCGATTTGATTTGGTTTGGTTTTTCGGTTTAACCCAAATAGTGCACACCCCTACTTGAGATCGTTCCACTCTTAATAAGAGGTTTTGATATGAACTTCTGAAAATGAAAAGAATCGTATTAAGAATGACTTTTCAAAAAATAGATCGTATAATGCACAAATTTAAATTTGATCGAAGACTAATATAAATATCAAATATTGAGCGGAAAAAAAAAGTGGGTGAAATAGTAACAGTGCAACTCAAGAAAAGACATCATTTTTGTTTTCTTTAGAAAATAAGGTAACATTGTTGGGTTTAGCAAGGTATGAATGGGAAATAGTGAATGGGAAATAAAAAAATAAAAAAAGAGAAAATGGAAAGTGGAAGAACCAATGAAAATGGGGGAACCAATTTTGGAAGGAAAATGAAAAGTCATTGCAAAAGTGCAAATGAATAGTCATTTTTTACCATATCGGTAGAAGAGAGGAAATTGTTGTCCTTATATTAGGAAACACTTCCTTTACTTCTTAAAGGGTTAAGAAGAAGGTGCCCCCTCGCGCCGTCGTCGTCGCTCGCTCGGCCTCGGCTTCGGATTTGGCAAATGATTTGATTGATAATATTTTTTGGACAAAATTTATTTAATCAATCTTGTTAAATCATTTCCTTTCTCTTATAAATTAATTCAGAATGTTGGTTAACTAACAGAATTAATTTGGCGCAACTGAATTTATTTGA
>JAJOOF010005345.1:0-30423 GCA_029582545.1 Solanum lignicaule
GTTTGGGGAAATAACCATTGAAGTTTAGAGGGTTTAGAGTTGAAAAACGATGAAGAAATGTCGTCAAACAACTGGGGAAGGGGGTGGGGCGTTGCGCCAGCCAGCGCGCCCCAAATCAGCCTCTGAATGTAGGGCTCTGGGGCGATGCACCAGCTAGAGAGCCCCAACTTGCCTTATTAATTTTGAGGGCTGGCGCCCCGCGCCTCTCAGAGCTCTAGGGACGCCAGTTCTCCCCATTCCTCCCCTATCTTTTCGTACTAGTTCCTTACTAATGTACCTATGTTTTCTAGTTGATTCCAATACTCTAAGGTACGTCTAAACATCATGAAATCATCCATACACATGAGATCATGAACCTTGAATCCATACTTCAATTCAAGGAAAGTTAAGAGCCAAGTCTAGAAGTTAAGAAGCAAGTCAAGCGAAGTTTATAAGGTTTTCAAAAGTCTTTCACAAACGTTTTAACTTTATTTTAAGACTTAAGTTTCAAGTTAAGAAAATAGTAAAAAGTTGAGTTCATTTCTCAAAAAGTTATAAGGGAACTAAGTATTCCCAAAGTGTTTATAAATGTTTTCACATTTGAGCAAGAAAAGGGAACATCGATTCCAAGAGAGCTTTTAGGATAAGTTTTGAGTAATTATCTCAAACAAAAGAAAGAAGTTTTGATTTTAAATCATATGAGCTAAGTATATTTTGTGAGTAGTATTGAGCACCGATATGGGGATGTGAGTTCATATTAACTCAAGTCTCCATAAACCATGTAGCTATCATGGGAAGTAAATGATCATACTTTTTAGATAACTCCTTAAGATGCTTTTAGCATAGACTAGTGGATCCACTTAGTTAGTTAGGTCATATACCCTCGGCAAGGTAAATGATGGTCCTTGGCAGCGTGAGGTAAAGTGTTGTTTCATCACTATAACTCTTAAGTGATGGTTGTCGGTTAAAAAAACTCCCACAATAGTATTTTGTATTTTTATATACATCATTTTATTTGTATTTTTACTTACATCTTAGAGTTATATGTATCTTTGCATACACACACAATTGACATTAGGTTTTAAATAGTGTTTCTATATATTGCACTTGTTTTTAAACTGCTTTATATTGAAAGGAGTTCAGTTATGTTGAGTTGAGTTGAGTTGAGCCAGGTAGGTTCTTCAGTTCCTTTCAGATTCTTTTCAAGCTTAAGTTGTGTTTAGCATTCCAACTCGCATACTCGTACATTCAATGTACTAGATGACAGTTGGCCTGCATCGTCTTATGATGTAGGCGTAAGTAACCAGGATCAACATCCAATGCATCATTGATATAGTTGAGCTTCATAGTTGTTGGTGAGCCTCCTTGCATTTCGGAGGATCCCCCTTTTTCATTACTTTATCATTTTAGTTCATTAGGATGTCGTGGGCCTGTCCTGATATTCATCCCAGTTGTTTTAGAGGCTTCATAGATAGTCAATTAGATGTGGGTACATTCGTCATCATTTTGTTATTGGCTTATGTTCAGATTTGAGTTGCCATATTGGCTAAGTTAAATGTTTAGTTTTAAAACATTATGAGTTCAGTTTGAGACATGTTAAGTTATCTTGTATTTGGATTCTCTTTCTTATGTCTAAGTCTTCCGCTGAGTAAGTAAGCCAACCCAAGGGTTCGTTTGGGGCCAGTAATGGTTCTCGAGTGCAGGCCACGTCCAGGGTGTAGGCTTGGTGCGTGACATATGTTCTTCTAGATGTGTTGTTAGATACTTTTTATGTCTCTACTCTTGTTGGTGATTCTATCGTGGCTAAGAGGGTCTACAGAAAGTATCCCATTTCCTTTTTCAACAGAGTCATTCTTGTTGGCTTGGTAGAGCTTGATATTGTAGATTTTGATGTTATCCTTGGTATGGATTGGTTGCACCCATATTATGCTTCTATTGATTGTAGAAATCATGTAGTCCAGTTCAAGTTCCCAAATGAGCATGTCCTAAAGTGGAAAGAGGAGAAATTCTATGCCTAAGGGTAAGTTTATCTCTTGTCTTAAAGCTAGAAAGATGATTTCTAAGGGCTGCATATATCATTTTGTAATGGCGAGGGATGTGGATTCTGAAACCTCTACTCTTGAGTCAGTCCCCGTTGTTAATAAATTTCTGGAAGTGTTCCCAGATGAATTACCTGGTATTCCTCCCGAAAAGGAAATAACTTTCCGTATTGGCCTTCTCCCAGATACGCAACCTATTTTTATTCCTCCTTACCGAATGGCTCCGATAGAACTAAAGGAGTTGAAGGTATAATCGCAAGACTTGTTCGATAAGGGTTTCATCTAACCGAGTATCTCTCCATAGGGTGCTCTAGTTTTGTTTGTTAGAAAGAAAGATGGTTCTCTTTGTATGTGTATTGAGTTTCGTCAGTTGAACAACATGACAATTCAGAATACTATCCTCTCTAATTATAGATGATTTGTTTGACCAACTTCAAAGAGAAAGTTACTTCTCTAAGTTTGATCTTCGGTCAAGTTGTCAACTAGTTGAGAGTGAAGGAAAATGATATTTTGAAGATGGCTTTTAGAACTCGGTATGGTCATTATGAGTGTTTGGTGATGTCATTTGGGTTGACTAATGCTGTGGAAACACTTATGGATTTGATGAATATGGTGTTTAGACAATACCTTGACATGTTCATGATTGTGTTCATTGATGATATATTGATATATTTGAGAAGTGAGGATGAGCATATTAATCATTTGAGAATTGTGTTGCAAATCCTTAAGGACCAACAACTTTTTGCACAATTATGCAAATGTGAGTTTTGGTTAAGGTTTGTAGCTTTTCTTGGTCATATTGTTTCAAGTAAGGGTATTGAAGTAGATCCTAAGAAGATACATGCGGTCAAGACTTGGCCTAGACCTCTATCCCCTTCAGATATTACAAGTTCTTGGGTTTAGTTGGTTATTATAGAAGGTTTGTTGAGGGGTTTTCTTTGATTGCCTCTCCATTGACAACTTTGACTCAAAGAAGGCTAAGTTCATATGGTCCAAAGTATGTGTAAAGATTTTTCAAGAATTGAAAGATAGAATTACTTTCGCTCCGGTGTTGACTTTACCGGAAGGGACTAATGGTTTTGTTGTTTACTTTGCTGCCTCGAGAACTGGGCTAGGTTGTGTGCTTATGCAAAATGGGAAAGTTATTGCCTATGCCTCAAGGCAACTTAAGATTCATGAGAAGAATTACCCTACCCATGAACTTGAACTAGTGGCGGTTGTTTTTCCCTTAAAGATTTAGAGGCATTATTTGTATGGTGTTCATGTAGATGTGTTTACTGACACAAGAGTTTGCGATATGTGTTTAATTAGAAGGATCTAAATCTTCGCCAAAGAAGGTGGCTTGAGTTATTGAAAGATTATAATATGAGTGTTCTCTATGATCCCGGTAAGGTGAATGTGGTGGCTGATGCTTTTAGTCGGTTATCTATGGGAAGTGTTGCCCATATTAAGAAAGATAAGAATGAGTTTGTTCGAGATGTTCATGGATTGGCTCGGTTGTTCAGTGAGTGGACTCCAACAAGGGTGGTGTTATGGTTCACAATGGTTCCGAATCATCTTTTGTGGCGGATGTAAAAGCCAAGCAAAGTCTTGATCCAATTTTGGTTGACTTGAAAGAAGTGGTGCTTAAGAAATCTATTGAGGCTTTCTCCCAATGGGGAGATGGTGTACTTAGATATCAAGTTCGTTAGTGTGTTCCTTATGTTGATGAATTAAGGGAACAAATCTTTTCAGAAGCCCATAGTTCTTAGTACTCTATACACCCGGGAGCCACCAAGATGTACCGTGATTTGCGAGAGGTCTATTGGTGGAATGGGATGAAGAAGGATATTGCAGAATTTGTGACTAAGTGTCCTAATTGTCAACAAGTGAAAGTTGAGCATAAAGGTTTGTCCCAAGACATTAGCATTTATACTTGGAAGTTGGAAGACTTGAACATGGATACTTTATTGTTGGGTTGCCTTGCACCCGGTGACAACATGACTCGATTTGAGTTATAGTAGATCGGATGATCAAATTGGCTCATTTTATTTCCGTCAAGGTTTCCTATTCGGTGGAGGGTTATACTAAGTTGTACTTAAGAGAAATAGTAAAGTTTCATGGAGTACCTTTGTCCATTATTTTCGTTTGTGGTACCCAATTCACTTCTCAGTTTTGGAAGTCTTTCCAAAAAAGGTCTTGGTACTTGTGTTAGGCTTAGAACGACCTTTCATCCCCGAACCGATGGGAAAGCGGAGCGTACTATACAAACCATCGAAGACATGTTGAGAGCTTGTGTGATTGATTTTAAGGGTAATTGGGATGACCATTTGCCATTGATTGAGTTTCCTTCTAATAGTAGGTATAACTCGATATTGATATGGCCCCATTTGAGGCATTGTATGACAGGAGGTGTAGATCTCCTATAGGTTGGTTTGAAGTGGGAGAAGTTGCCCTAATAGGTCACAAGTTTGTACATGAGGCTATAGAGAAGGTTCGACCTATTAGAGAAAGGTTGAAAACGACCGAAAGTCGGCAAAAGTCATATGTTGATGTAAGAAGAAGAGATCTTGAGTTTGAAGTTCATGATTGGGTTTACTTGAAAATTTCACCTATGAAGGGTGTAATGAGGTTTGGTAAGAAAGGGAAGCTTAGTCCGATATCATATTTTGAGGCGTGTTGGTAAGGTTTCGTATGAGCTAGAGTTGCCCAATGAGTTGGCATCGGTGCATCCAGATTTTCATGTCTCCTTGTTAAAGAAATGTGTTGGTGATCTGACAACTATAGTTCCCTTAAAAGTTTTGGCAATTAGGAAGAATCTTTCTTATGAAGAAGTTCTGGTTGAGATTTTAGACCGGCAAGTCAAGAAATTGAGAAACAAAGAAGTTGCTTCCGTGAAAGTGTTGTGGAGGAACCAATTAGTTGAGGGTTCTACTTAGGAGGGTGAGACCGATATGATATCCCGATATCCTCATCTATTTACTTTTACCCCTATTTTAGCTTAAGGTAATGAGTTCCTCATGGTCTACTCTTTGTTTGGTGTCATGTGTGTTAAATGCTTCCATGATTTCCTCACTATGAATGATTCATAAAAAAGGTTAAGTTTTGAGAAAATGAATCAATTTGATTGTTTTCTACATGTTTATGTGCATTAGAATATGAGTTGCATGTAGACTTCATGATGTGATGATTGAACATGCTTTTAGCTTGGATATGGTATTTCCTCCTCGAATAAGAGTAATCTCGTAAGTATATGCAGGTTGGGCCGCTAGGTCTAGTTCCTATCTTCCTTATGATACTTTGAATATGTTCTAGCTTGGAGTTGAAGTCCCTCTTTGGTTGTGTGCATTTTGATGAAGTTGCATGCATGATGGGTTGCTAGTCTAGACTTCTTTTTTCTTTTTGTGATATCTTGAATCTCATTCGAGGACGAATGATCCCAAGGGGGAGATATTGTAACACCCCGAATTCGAGAAGGGCATATTGGCAGTTTTCAGGAGTTGCAGGTGTCATCCAATGAAAGCCAACCACGACCCGTGGATGGGACCACGGACCGTACGTGTGGTCTGTGGTTGTTCGACCCAATCAATCTCAGAAGCCCAGAACTACAGTCAGACCAACGGACCGCCGTTAGGTCCATGGTCTATCGATCGAGGGTCCGTATGTCAGGGCCCCTAAATCTTAGTTTGTGAATTCAGTGACGGCTGTGCAGGACAAACCGTCTGTCAGTCCACGATCCATCGGTAGGGGTCTATGGGTCGATAAGTTGGCAGTTATCTTAAGGGAAGTTGGGTCTTTTTCTAATTAGTCTAGCCTAATAATATGTCGTTTTACCCTTCACTAAGACCCCTATATAAGTATTTCCACCCCCAAATTTCCCCAATAGAAATTATTCTCTCAAATTTCTAAAAGAGGAGCAAGTCACCTCTCCAAAATATTTCTCTATCTAGAAGTTGAAGAAGAAAGCTAGGGTTTCAAGATCAAGCCTCCAAATCCTCCATAGCTTCCAAGCTTTTGGCATCGAGGTATGATAGTTATTATCCATGGATTCCTTCCATTCATGGAGTTCCCAAATTCTCCTATTTTCAAAGTTAGAAATCCCCAATTGAGTTAGGGTTTTCTTCAATTGTCTTGAGTTTTCTTGATTATGGATTTAAATGATTGAATTATGATCTCTTATAAATGAATTGATGAAATACTATGATTTTATGATGTTCCCCTTATGAACCCACGAAATCCCCATGTTTTCCAAATTATGATCATCTGATATGGGGTTTGCATTATGCAGGAAGAGTTTTATGGAATCAAGCATGAATTTATAAATTTACATGATTTTATGATGGAATCCATATCTAACCTATGTTTTCTAGATGTTGATGATTGAAAGTGGGTTTGAACCTAAAAGGTGAATTATGGAATTATGCATGCTCTTATGAAATCTATGAAAATGTTTTAAGGATACTTTGAGAGTGAAGTATCAATGATGATGTTGTTGTTGTGTTGTTGAAAGGATTTTTTCATATACACATGAAAGCATGAATGTGAAAGGTTTTCTCACATAGTAAGGATTCTAAGGTTGAAAGTTCTTCTCACCTAAATGAATCAAATATAAACAGTTATCCTAATGAAACCTAGCTTGGATTAGTTATTGAATGATCCCTTTCCATGGATGACTTATGACTTAGCTTGGATTGGCAAGATTATGTGCCCTTCAATGGATAATAAGAACAAGTAAGAAATGACTATTCCATGGAATTTCTGCTTAGCATCGAGAGGATATTGAGATAGAATCTCTCATGTTAGTAGAGGTCGGATATCTAGAAGCAATCTCCTTATCCCTTACCTATGTGCCCCCATCATATGCTTTTCTAGATAGACATTAGCTAGTAGATCCATTTAAGATAGAAATTCATAGTCCTTACCTTGGCAACTAGGAAAATCCTTTTTGGTGTGGGAGACACCAAGGGATCATGTTATAGCTCACACGGTTTCTATGTTGGTTAAAGCTAATTCCCACAACAATAATGAACTAAGGTTACTTCAAGAAGAATCACACATGTGTTCAAAGGTTATAAATGATGTTAGCTTGCATTGATCATGTTTTATAACTTATGTTTTCTAACCCTTTTATATCATGTTTTTGCTTGGTCATTTGCATGTCATGAAATGTCCTATTTTAGCATGATTTAAATGTTTTATGTTTAGATATCATACTTGGTACATTGTTTTGTGCTAATGCATACTATTGCCTACATTTCCCCAAATGTAGGGTCTAACAGTCAAGGTTCTCAGTTTCGTCGATAGTGATTTATTGCGAGGTTCCTGAGCTTTAGTGAGTCCTCATTCTTGGAGGATGTACTTTTCATTGTTCTTTGTTTCATTCTTATTTTTCAGTTTCGGGCATGATGTATGGGCTAGGGCCAATTTAATTCTATTGTATTAGATGACTATTGTGACAAAGTGTTTAGACTTCCGCTTTACTTTTGTAAAACTTTTGGAGTTGAAATGTTGTCTTTACCTCTTTTGTTCTATTTCTTATGTTATGAATGCTAAGTGGCTTGTATGAGGTCTCTCGGGGTTCTACATGCCAAGTTACATCTAGGGTGTACCCATAGGCCGTGACAATACATATTAGTTGCAATTTTGAGTCGGCCGATGATATCTACTCAACACATGTTGCCCGGTAGTGACCCCTACTTATATTTTCCTTCATTTTCCTTTTGTGGAGTGCATTGAGTGTATCAGTGGCTTTAACTCGCCCTTAACTCTATCTAGTCTCTAGCAATTCAGGTTCCAGGGTGAGCTATTCATTCTAGCTCGTGTTAGGTTCTCTCGATCGTGGCATGATTTCCTTAGTTTTCGCATACAAGCTATTTTATTTATTTATTCTGGTATCTTTGATACTCTTAGACTTAATATTTTGGGATTAGATGTCCTTGATGTGACAACTTTTAAGTTTTGGGCGTAATATGTAATAGACGCTAATATATTTGTCTTTTACATTAATATTATTTGAGCTTCCGCATTATTATCGTATTTCATAAGTTGAATAATTAATAAATTTAAGTTTGCATTAGTTGGTTCTCCCTCCTAGAAGGTTAAGTGTAGGTGTCACTCATGACACATTTTGGGTAGTGACAAACTTGGTGTAACACCTCGAAAACCAGACCTAGAAAAAAATGCAGAAAATTACCTGAACCAGTGAACCACGGCAGGGTTCACGGACCGTGACAGGGTCCACGGTCCGTTGACTTGCCCGTGGTGGGGAGTTGGACTCCACCAGGCCCAGACGTCAGACCACGGGACCCTTCATGGGTCATGGTCTTGACGACGGGCAGTGGTGGAGTTCGTGACCTCTAGACAGTAGCCCCCCCTAGCCAGTCCCTTAGATCCCCATGCCCAAGTGAAGACCACGAGGACCTTCATGGTCCGTAGTCCTTCACACGGGCCGTGGATGATCCGTGAAGATAGGTCCTCAGACCACCTGACCAAGTGAGGACCACAGGAACCTTCACGGTCTATGGTCCTTTACACGGTCCGTGGTGGAGCCCATGAAGCAGACCCCCAGAACACAGTAGCTACTACACCACAGACCACGACCATCTTGGTCCCTTTCACGGTCCGTGGAAGTGGCAATGGTCAGCCCCGTCAGCAGTTTAGGTCAAGGGTCTTTTGGTCTTTTCCTATTTACTTGGACCCCTAAACTACATCATTTTAATCCTAAACTAAGTGGTTTTGGTAAGTTTTAGCCTAGAAACATAACTAGAACTTACCTAAGTCAAATCATTCATCAAATCTTAGAAAAATTAGAGCGTAAGAGGAGAAAAAGGTCGAGCAACCGTAGTTCAAGAATGCAACAAGGTTTCTTTAGTTTCAGCTCAAAAATCGAAAGATTTCTCCATGGCATTCGTCACAAGGTATGTGGGATTTCACTAGTGGGTTCCTTTCACCTATTAGGTCCCTAGATTTCAGTTAGAATCTTGATTCCCTTAATATTATCTAGACCTAGGGTTTCTTGAATGTTAGAATTGTTGGGTTTTCAGCTGTTAGAAGGATCCAAATCATATTATATTGGTATAGTATTATTTTGCCCATATTCATGCATAAACTTAGAACCCTAGCTATGTAGTTCTTTTAGTTCTTGAATTACACCTGCTAGGTCAGAAAATTCAGTATATACATTAACATGCCTCAGTTCTCGAATGCGTTATTATCAGTATATAAAAGTTGCATTCTCAGTGTGAATGTTAGTATTTCAGCTATCCTGTATTTTAGTATTTCAGTCATAAAGTGTTAATTACTTAATCATATGGGAAGCTTAATACCAAGTAGACTTGGGTCAGTCACCCTCAAGTCCTAGAACTACATGCCCCGTAAGTTGTTAGTCCCCTCTATGGGCATCATTTTAGTGATCACGCCAGCATGCCTCTACACCTTTGGCCGGGTGTATTAGGTCCTATCGATGGGGCTTATACATCAGACTCCACATTTAGCTCTTGTAGTTTTATGTCGGTTATTAGTAGCTCCCTTATAGTTCAGTCAAATCATATCGCATTGACCACGATTATCAGTTTAGTTCAGATTTCAGTTTCAGAATAATATAAACTTCGTCATTGCATTCAGTTTCGTCATGTTCCGTATTTTTCAGTATCCTTATCATTTTCATATTATATCATTTCTTTATAGCATGTTCAGTTATGTTATTATTCATCTTTATTCTATCCTGCATGCTCAGTACCTTTGAAGTACTGACGCATACTCTGCGCTACATATTCTCATGATGTAGGTTTAGGTCCTCAGCAGTCATATCACGCATAGATCGGTTCCCGATCTTCAGTTCAGCAACATTAGTGGTGAGTCTTCATTTTTCGAGGACTAGTGACATGACTATCTTTATTGTTTTTATCTTTAGTTTCAGCTTTGCTAGATCTAGCTGGGGCATGTCCCAGCATTTCTAGTAAGTAGAGGCTTTATTTCAGACATAGTTAGTTTCAGCTTAGACTTAGAGTTTGACTTTTCTTTTGTATTCAAACTCTTAGTTATCTATATTCAGATTTAGTATATGGATATTCCCCATCATTTTCATATTTATTCTTATGATTTAGCTTCCGCACAGTCTTATTGTTTCAGTTTATCTTTAGCATGCTTATGATTATGCCAGCAGGGTTAGCTTGGGGTCACACATGATCCTAGGTCCCGTGTCCACATCCAGGGGGTAGCCTCGGGGCTTGACAAACTTGGTATTAGAGAATTAGGTTTAAGAGTCCTAGGATGTCTGAAAAGCCGCACTAAGTAGAGTCCTTTTCATGGGTGTAAAGTGCACAACATCTAATGAGAAGGAGGTTGCAAAGTGTTTTAAGAAAAGTTCAATTTCTTTGTTACTCTTATCGTGCTTAAGGTATGATCTAATTCATCGTGCTAATCCTTCGTTATGCGCTTTGAGATCATGCCTTTTCGTAGAGCATACGCAAGGAATGTGAATGACAGGAATGCAACCGCAACTCCTATAGTCCCAGATCAGGAAGTTTTGAATGCTGAATTTGGGAACGCTATTCAGTTGTTTGCTCAGAGTGTGACCAACCAAAACAATCAGTAGGTTCTAATCCCAGCAAATGCTAATGTTTGGTCAGCTGCAGCTAGAGTTCTTGATTTCGTTAGGATGAATCCGCCTGAGTTCTTAGGATCGCAGATTGGTGAGGATCCCCAAAGCCTCATTGATGAGGACAAGAAGATCTTTGGAGTGATGCAAGTAAATGACCAGGTTGAGTAAAAACAAGGGTACAGATGCAACTCATATCACTTGGGAATGCTTTAGTGAGACCTTTCTGGACAAGTTCTTCCCAAGAGAGTTAAGGGAGGCAAAAGCTCAGGAGTTTATGAGTTTATGGCAGGGTTCTATGACGGTCCAAGAGTCTGGACTAAGGTCCACCCATCTCTCCAGGGCTCAAATGAACAAGTTCTTGTATGAGGTATCCGACCTTATGAAAACACAGTGTAGGAATGGTGTGTTGTTGGGAGATATGAACATCTCTAGGCTCATGACTCATGCTCAGCAGGTTGAGGGTGATAAGCTTAGGGAACACACTAAGGAGAATAAGAAGGCTAGGACAGGCAACTATGACTATTCCCAACAGAAATCGTGTGCTGGAAATCGCTTGTAGTTTCAGCAGAAGTCTTCAACTCCAGCACCTTCATCAGCTAGTGTTCCATACTCCAAGTTTTGAAATGATCAGAAAGGTAGGGCATCGGGCTCTAAGTCTCAGTGGAGTGTTTCAGGCACCAAAACCTACCCAACTTGTCCAAAGTGCGGTAAGAACCATTCGAGCGAGTGCCTTGCAGGAAAGAAATTATGCTTTGGGTGTGGTCAGTCTGGTCATAGGTTGAAAGATTATCTTTTTAAACAGGGTCAAGAAGGTGACAATGGTAGAGCTCAGTCCATAACTTCAGCAGCACCAGTAGGTCACCCTACTCAGTAGGGTAACTCATCAGGTATAGGTGGCGGTCAGTGCCAAAATAGGTTATAGGCTCGCCAGGATCAGGAAGATTCTCCTGATGTAGTCACTAATACGTTACGAGTCTTTGAACTTGATGCTTATGCATTGTTAGAACCAGGGGCTACTTTTTCCTTTATAACTCCTTATATAGCAGTCAATTTCAGTGTTAGTCCAGAAACTCTCTTAGAACATTTCTCAGTCTCTACTCCAGTCGGTGACCCAGTTATAGCTAGATGGGTATACAGAAATTGCCCTGTCAGTCTCCCAGAAAGTCACCTCAGCAGATCTTGTAGAGTTAGAAATGGTAGACTTCGATATCATTCTAGGCATGGATTAGTTACATTCCTGTTACGCCTCAGTCAATTGTAGAACTACGATTGTTCATTTTCAGTTTCTAGACGAACCAATCTTAGAATGGAAGGGTAGTAGTTTAGCACCTATGGGTCGATTCATTTCTTACCTTAAGGCCAGAAAGATGATTTCTAAGGGCTATGTTTATCATCTAGTTTGAGTTAAGGATTTAAGCTCTGTAACCCCAACTCTTGAGTCCGTTCCAGTGGTAAACGAATTCCCAGAAGTGTTTCCAGAAGATTTTCCCGAACTTCCTCTCGAAAGGGAAATCAACTTTGGAATTGATCTCCTTCCAGATACCCAGCCTATTTCTATTCCTCCTTACAGAATGGCTCCAGCTGAGCTTAAGGAATTGAAAGAGCAGTTGAAAGACCTTCTAGATAAGGGCTTCATCAGACCCAGTATTTCCCCATGGGGTGCACCAGTGTTGTTTGTAAAGAAGAAAGATGAATCTCTCAAAATGTGCATCGATTATAGAAAGTTGAAAAAAGTCACAGTCAAGAATAAGTATCCTATCCCCAGGATTTATGACTTGTTTGACTAACTTCAGGGTGCTAGTCATTTCTCAAAGATAGACCTCAGATTCGGTTATCATCAATTCAGAGTCAGAGATAGTGACATTCCAAAAATAGCCTTCAGAACTCATTTTGGTCATTATGAATTTGTAGTTATGTCATTTGGACTAACAAATGCTCCTGCAGCTTTCATGGACTTGATGAACAGAGTGTTCAAGCAGTATTTAGACTTGTTCGTTATCGTTTTTATTGATGATATCCTTATTTACTCAAGGAATGATGAAGAATATATGAATCATTTGAGGGTTGTTCTGCAAACTCTCAAAGAACACCAGTTATTCGCTAAGTTTAGCAAATGTGAGTTCTGGTTGCAATCAGTTGCTTTCCTTAGGCATATTGTGTCTAGTGAAGGGATCCGAGTGGATTCTCAGAAGCTAGACTCAGTGAAACAGTGGCCCAGACCTACCTCTCCTACAGATATCAGAAGTTTCTTGGGGTTGGCTGGCTATTACAGAAGGTTCGTGGAACGATTTTCATCCATAGCCTCTCCATTGACTAAGTTGACTTAGAAAAAGGTTAAGTTTCAGTCGTCCGATGATTGTGAGAAAAGATTCACAGAATTGAAAACTAGGTTGACTACAGATTCTATTTTGACTCTACCAAAGGGTTTAAACGGTTATGTTATCTACTGTGATACATCCAGGATAGGCCTAGGTTGTGTGTTGATTCATTGAGGTAAGGTTATAGCATATGCTTCTAGACAACTTAAGGTACATGAGAAGAACTATCCGACTCATGACCTCGAGCTAGAAGTAGTGGTGTTTTCTGCTTAAGATTTGGAGACATTACTTATATGGTATTCACGTAGATATGTTCACAGACCATAAGAGCCTTCAGTATGTGTTCACCCAGAAAGAGTTGAATCTTCGCCAGAGGAGATGGCTTGAGTTCGTCAAGGATTATGATATGAGTGTGCATTACCATCTTAGTAAGGCCAATGTTAGGAGTTCATCTTATGAACATTTCAGATGGTGGTGTAACAGTTCAGAATGGGTCAAAATCTTCATTGGTAGTGGGGGTTAAGGAAAAGAAAGACAGTGATCCAATATTTTTTCAACTGAAGGGTGTAGTCCATCAGCAGAGAGTTGAGGTTTTCTCCCAGGGGGAGATGGTGTGCTTCGGTACTAGGGTCGACTGTGTGTTCCTAAGGTGGGTGATTAGAGACAACACATTCTTGCAGAAGCCCATAATTCTAGATATTCTATTCATCCAGGTGCCACTATGCTGTACCACGATCTGCGAGAAGTCTTTTAGTGGAATGGCATGAAAATGGATATAGCAGAGTTTGTGGCTAAGTACCCCAACTGTCAGCAAGTCAAGGTAGAACATCAGAAACCTGGAGGTATGACTCAAGAGATCGACATTCCTACTTGGAAGTGGGAAGCGATCAACATGGACTTCATCACAGGTTTACCTCGTACATGTTGACATCATGACTCCATTTTGGTGATTGTTGACAGAGTTACTAAGTCTGCACACTTTTTGGCTACAAAACTACAGATTCGACGGAGGACTATGCCAAGCTTTACATTAATGAGATAGTCAGATTGGATGGGATTCTTTTGTCTATCATCTCAGATAGAGGTCCTCAGTTTACCTCTCATTTTTGGAAGTCGTTTCAGAGAGGTCTTGGTACTTAGGTTAATCTTAACACAATATTCCATCCGCAGAGGGATAGTCAGACTTAGCGTACCATTCAAACCTTAGAGGACATGTTGAGATCTTACGTGATCGATTTCAAGGGTTATTAGGATGATCACCTTCCTCCTATAGAGTTCGCCTACAATAATAGTTATCATTCCAGCATTCAGATGGCCCCTTATGAGGGACAAATTTAGTTCATGATGCTAGGGAGAAAGTGAAACTCATAAGAGATAGACTTAAGACAGCCCAGAGTCGCCAGAAATCCTATGCAGATGTAAGAAGAAGGGAACTAGAGTTCCAAGTTGATGATTGGGTTTTCCTGAAAGTGTCGCCTATGAAAGGGGTGATGAGATTTGGCAAGAAGAGGAAACTCATTCCTAGATATGTAGGCCCTTACAAGATCTTGAAAAGGGTTGGTAAAGTGGCTTATGAGTTAGAGTTGCCAACAGAACTAGCAACAGTCCATCCGGTTTTCCACATCTCGTTGTTAAAGAAGTGTGTGGGTGATCCAGCATCTATTGTGCCTTTAGAAAGTGTGGTTGTGAAAGATAGTCTCACTTATGAAGAGGTTCTAGTTGAAATCCTTGATCATCAGGTTCGAAGGTTGAGAAACAAAGAAGTCGCTTTAGTCAAGGTTTTGTGGAGGAGTCAGTCCGTAGAGGGAGCTACTTGGGAAGCAGAAGCAGCCATGAAGTCCAAGTATCCTCACCTCTTTCCTTTCGATTCCATTCCAGGAGCAGCTTCAGCCTTTGCTTCATGTTCCTTCAGTATGTACTTGCATTTTCAGCGTGTTTGCATGTCCTTGGAACTTAATTCAGTCAAAAATCAATTTCCAGAACTTAGTGGTAGGTTTTGTAGCTCTTTTCCTCCATTTCAGCTAGTTTAGTCTTCATTCGAGGACAAATGTTCCCAAGGGGGATATATTGTAACACCTCGAAAACTAGACCTAGAAAAAAATGCCAAAAATTACATAAACCAGTGTACCACGACAAGGTTCACGGACCGTGACAAGGTCCACGGTCCATTTACCTGCCCATGGTGGGGAGTTGGACTCCACCAGGACCTAGACGTTAGACAACGGTACCCTTCATGGGTCATGGTCTTGAGGACGGGCCGTGGTGTCATCCGTGAATTCTAGAAAGTAGCCCCCCCTAGCTAGTCCCTTAGACCCCCACGCCTAAGTGAAGACCACGATGACCTTCACGGTCTGTGGTCTTTCACACAGCTCGTGGGATGCTCCGTGAAGATAGGCCCTCAGACCACCAGACTAAGTGAGGACCACGGGGACCTTCACGGTCCGTGGTCCTTCACAAGGTCCTTGGTGGACCCCGTGAAGCAGACCCCAGAACCCAGTAATCATTGGACCACAGTCCACGGCCATCTTCACGGTCCATGATCCCTTTCACGGTCCGTGAAAGTGGCCGTGGTCATCCCAGTTAGTAGTTTAAGTCAGGGGTCCTTTGGGCTTTTCCTATTTCGTTGGACCATTAAACTACGTCGTTTTAACCCTAAACTACGTGATTTTGGTCTGTTTTGGCCTAGAAACATAACTAGAACTTACCTAAATTAAATCATTCACTAAAACTTATAAAAATTAGAGCGTAACACAAAAAAAAGGTCGAGCAATCCTAGTTCAAGAATGCAGCAAGGTTTCTTCAGTTTCAACCCCGAAATCAAAAGATTTCTCCTTGGAATTCGTCACTAGGTATGTGGTATTTCACTAGTGGGTTCCTTTCACCCATTAGGTCCCTAGATTTCAGTCAGAATCTTGATTCCCTTAACATTATCTAGACCATCAGAATTGTTGGGTTTTTAGATGTTAGAAGGATCCAAATCATATTATATTGTTATAGTATTGTTTTGCCTAGACTCATGCATAAACTCAGAACCCTAGCTATGTAGTTCATTTAGTTCTTGAATTACACCTGTTAGGTCAGAAAATTCAGTATATACATTAACATGCCTCAGTTCTCGAATGCATTGTTATCAATATATAAATGTTGTATTCTCAATTTGCACGTCAGTATTTCAGCAATCCAGTATTTTAGTCATAAAGTGTTAATTACTTAATCATATGGGAAGCTTATTACCGAGTGAACTTGGGTCAATCACCCTCAAGTACCAGAACTATGTGCCCCGTAGGTTGTAAGTCCCCTATGTGGGAATCATTTTAGTGATCACACAAGCATGCCTCTACACATTTGGCCAGGTGTATTGGATCCTCTCGATGGGGCGTATACATCAGACTCCACATTTAGCTCATGTGGTTTTATGTCGGTTATTAGTAGCTCCCTTACAGTTCAGTCAGATCCTATCGCATTGACCACGATTATCAGTTTAGTTCAGATTTTAGTTTCAACATAGTATAAACTTGGTCATTGCATTCAGTTTAGTCATGTTTCATATTTTGTAGTTCCTATGCTTTAGCTTCCGCGCAGTCTTATTGTTTCAGTTTATCTTTAGCATGCTTATGATTATGCCAGCAGGGTTAGCTTGGAGTCACTCGTGATCCTAGGTCTCGTGTCCACGTCCAGGGGGTAGCCTCAGGGCGTGACACTTGGTATCAGAGTGTTGGGTTCGTTGATGTCATCACACAAGAACAAATCTAGTAGAGTCTTATGTATTGGTAAAGGGACACCTTTGCTTTTCTTCGGGTGGCTATAGGACTCGAGGAAAATTCATTCCTTTCTTTCATACTATTACTTATATCCAATTAGTATCTAGGTGATACAAATTGATATCTAACCCCCTTCATTGTATTTTACATATGGATAGTTTTAGAGCAATAGAAGTGGTAGCACAAACACCAGCAAGAGGGGATGTGTCCTTGGAAATAGGCATATTTTCCCGATTGACTACATGGACTTTAATGATTAGTGACCAACATGATCTCTTTATTATGTTCTTAAGTTGAAACCTATGTCTTCAAGAGTACTGAATCTGCTGATGTTTATTATTTCCTCAATGATTGTCATGAGTTGTTTCATAAAATGGATATAGTAGAGCTATTTGGTGTTGATTTTATGAAATAGTAGTTCCAAAAGTACATTAAAAGGTGGTGGGGGTCTCATGTTGAGTGTTCACCAGTAAAGGCACTACTTATGACTTGGGCAGAATTTTCTAGCTCTTTCATGAAGAAGTATATCCCCTAGACTTTGAGGATACGATGAGATATGAGTTCCTGAATTTAGAGTAATGGAAGATGTATGTTATAGTCTATGAGGACAAATTTCATGTTTTATCTAGGTATGTTACTCAACTCTTTTTCAGTCCGAAAGAGGGGATTCGCCAATTTGTGAAGGAATTGAGGTCAGATTTGCAAAATCTAGCTTTACAGGTGGCTGCTTCTGCAAAATCATTTCAGAAAGTGGTCGATTTTATGATAGAGGTATACGTAGAGGGGTGAAGCCATTTGAATTCCCCAAGCTAACAGCGTTCAAGACGTTTCATAAGTGAGATGATTTTAGTATTTCTGCTCTTGATGGTGAGTCTGTGCTAATTGCGAAGGTGTATAGGTCTTGCATTGTGGCATTTGTGGAGAATAGAACTTATGTAGATTTAATTATACTGGATATGGTTGACTTTGATGTAATCCTGGGTATGACTTGTCTTTCTCCAAATTTTGCTATCTTAGATTGCAATGCTAAGATTGTGACCTTGGGTAGATATATTTGAAAGGCTAGATATATAGTATTATGGGTGTCTACAGACTCGTTTGCTTATGAATACTGTATTCTTGATAGACTTGAAATGTTATGAGTCATCGAGGAAAAAAAAGACATTAAGGGATTAATATGCTTGACTTCGGTTGTTTGGTCAAGGTAGGTTGTGATTTGTTCTATATGATAGAGAAACTCTTAATAGTGATTGGTAGTCATTAATTTATGTCGTGAAACTTCTTGTGTACTTACTCGTTGTGGTTTAATGATTTATATATTGTTGTGATTAGTCTGTAATCCCAAGATCGCGGAATCCATAATCTTAACCTGTCTATATCAAAGCGATGTCTTGAATAAAGAATTCTTAATAAAATATTGTTAATGAAGTGGAAAGTGATGAATTAACTATACTGTTAGATCGGGTACCACGAGCCGGCATGATATATTTAAATCGAATACCACAATCCGGCATAATATGTTTTGATTGGGTGCCCTGAGTCGCACTATATTATTTGATCCGATGTCACATTCTAATAGGGTAACATTAAAGGGAAACATACTAAAATAATGTAATGCACTCAATCTCAAAGAACTAATTTTTCAAAAGAGCATGGTGTAGAGGCATGGGTCCTCAAGTGTGTTCTTGATATTGTGACTGATTACATACTCGCTTCGTTGTTGTTGCCATTTGTTCATGTTGTTTGTTGCTTACCAACTACTATGTGCTATAGTTGATTTCATGGTATTACTTTATGCATATTAGTTTCTATTTTGAGTCGGCTAATGATATCTATTGTGTACATGTTGCTCGGTACTGACTCCTACTTGTATTTTCCTTCGTTTCCTTTTGTGGAGTGTAGTGAGTGTATCAACGGCTTTGAATCGCACTCAACTCTAGCTAGTTTCCAACATATCATGTTCGAGTGTGAGCCATTTATTCTAGCTCATTTTGGATTCTCTCGATCATGGCATGATATCCTTAGCTTTCGGACATAAACTATTTTTTTTATTTATTCGGGTATCTTTATTACTCTTAGACTTGGTATTTTGGGATTAGACATCCTTGATACGATGAGGTTCAGCTCTTGGGAATAATATCTAATAGGTGCTAGTTGATTTTTGTTTCTTACATTAATAGATTTGATCTTCCGCATTATTATCGTATTTCATAAGTTGAATAACTAATATAAATTAAGATTTGCATTAGTTGGTTCGCCCACCTAGAAGGTTAAGTGAAGATATCACTCATGATCGTTTTTTATCGTAACACGCTATTAAATAATACTCATTTTAAGTTATACAAGAATATATGGAGTATTATTTTATATATATGATAAAATGAGAATCAAAATACATCTATATTACCTTAAAAGCATGAACTCCTAACTAAAATGTTAAATTACTATAATATCCCTAACTTAGGTTATGACTTTTTCGATAAGGTGTGACTTTTTCTAAAGGGTTGTGATTTTTCGATAAGTTGTGACTTTTCTAAAGAGTTGTGACTTTTTCAATAAATTGTGACTTTTCCAAAGGGTTGTGACTTCCCGGAAAGGTCATGACTTTTCAGATAAGACACAAAAAACAATTGTTCATGCTACCTTTTGTTGACTATAAATAGAGGGGTTTCCTCTCATTTTTCAACCACAATTTTTTTAAAAAAATCTTCTACTCTTCTTCTTCTTGCATTATAAATGTTTTTTTATGTGATTTATTGTTGTTGAGTGTGTTTGAAGTTTAACAGAATATGGGGCACTATTCTGATGAATTATAAATCATTCTCTGCTAAGAGGGTATATTCGATAACTTCGAGTAGTTGAGGAAAATAATTTTAATCATAAAATAATTATTTTTTTCTTAATATATACATTAGTATGTAATGTTCCAATATATGAAGTTAACATGATGTAGTCTATTTTCATTTGTTTTTGTTAACAATTTCTTTTGTGTTGTAGATATATGCTTCTGAATATCTTTTTCTAAAATTTAGAGAATTGTCATGATTTATTTTTTTAATGCTCAAGACAAAAGAATGACTTTATTTATCAATACTACTTATATGATTTAGATTGTCAGGAAGTTTGCTTCAAAATAGTTATTACGATATAAACATTGTCTTTTTGTTTTACTTATTTACTATTTCATATTTAAGTATTTTAGTCAAAGAGAAATCCATATGACTTGTAATAACGTAAGTTGAAATTTGTATTAATTTAATTTTTTATTATTTATTTAATAGCTAATTTTTATGAGATAAATATTTTCATAAATGAACATATATATTTACATTTTGGTATGTATTTGTACTTAAATTAAAGTATTTTATATGTCACAAATGTATTATCAGGTTAACAAGATCTTCTAAGTTTAAAATAAATTATTTAAAAATGTTCCAAGTTATTTTATTTTTAAAAAAAACACTCACAACATATGTGAAATTATGTGAATATATATGAATCATTTAAAATTAATTAATTCCAAAATAAATTTTATATTCAGTAATATGGAATAAACATTTACATTTTTCCCCTACACTAAATTAAAATCTAATAACTACAAAAATAGTAACATTAATTAAAAGTCCTATTTATTTATTTGTGTATAAAATTTAATAGAAATTCAGCTATTGCACATTAACTATTTTACGTTCTAAGGTATAACATTATGAATTTCATAGTTGTTACATTCATTTCTATCTTTCATCTATCGTTATATTACCTTTTGACCAATAATTTTTCATATTATTACACCGCCCATATATATGTGATAACATGGTGTTGTAATTTTTCCTTTGACGAGTCATACTTGGTTGAATAAATTGAAATAATTTACTAGTATATGAATTATATCTTTTTTGGGTGTAAGATGAACATGTAGTTATATATATTAATTCACACATAAAATATATTCTTTAATTTTAATTTTTAATTTTTTTTGGTAAAAAAAAAGGAAAATATTTCTCAATTAACTATGGACAGCCAGATAATTTTCTTTTATTTATGTACACAGTCAATCAAGAAATAAAGTATGAGAGCCAACAACAAGAACATCGTCTATTATGTGATAACTTATAAAATTTAGTTGTTCTCTTCACATTTTCATATGACATCTAAACAGTTTAACGTGGAATACACGTGCAAACATCTGGTTAGATGACAAGAAAAATACACAAAAAATATCGTCTATAAGGTGATATTAGTGAGATATGACTAATTACACGATTGAACTTCATCAAATTGAAATAAATATATAATTTATTGCATTTAACTAATAAAATTTCTCATTGACGATCTTCTTAGGTTTGTGTGAATATGAGATATATATGACGATCCACATTGAACATTAACAAAAGAATCTGCAATATTATTTTGTGCTAAGCTTAGTATTCAAATCTTCACCTAAATAAGCAATACTATTTACTATAACATATATTTTGTCAATTAGTAATCATGTGCACGCACGTGTCAAAAAACAAGTATTTAAAAAAAGTAAGAGTTGGACAACTTTTAAACACAAAAATACCCATAAGAAATAGTTATTTATTTCACTATCCAATTTGAAATTATATTTATTCCATATTTAATTGATATTAGCTAATATCAGGATAAATTATAAACCAAAATCTTCAAAATTTATTATTTATCCCATATGAAATTATAATCCTTGCTTTAAACCAATGCTTCATATTAACTAGGAAAGAGATCTACTTTAATTTAATTCACTTTCCTTCTACACCGATGATTGACTATAACATCTAACGGTTCAAATTCAGTATCCGTGTCATACAAAACTGACCAATGAATATGTAGCCCCAAATTCCTATATAATAAACCTCTGCATCTCTTTCACATCACACAATTCAAACTCCAAAATCCCCCCAATTTTTGAATTCTTCCCTTCAATGGCACAAAATGCACAGAAGAAGTCGTCGGCTGAGAAGGCTCCTGCCACCGCCGCTAAGAAATCAAAGGCCGGCAAGAAGCTTCCTAAGGACGTCAGTGGAGACAAGAAGAATAAGAGGTCAATGAATTCTGCCGATACTTACAAGATCTACATCTTCAACGTGCTGAAACAGGTTCATCCAGATATAGAGATTTCAAGCAAGGTTATGGGAATCATGAACAACTTCATCAATGATATCTTTGAGAGGCTTGCTGAGGAGTTTACTAAGCTTGCTAGGTACAACAAGAAGCCTACCATCACTTCTCGGGAGATTCAAACTGATGTCCGACTGGTTCTCCCTGGTGAATTGGCCAAGCATGTTGTATCTGAGGGTACTAAGGCGGTTGCCAAATTCACTAGCTCTTAGAGATGTGTTGGTTTTGTATTGATTTTTCTGTTGGATGATTTTCAATTATGTTTAATTATATAAAGAACAGAAAAATTGAATATAGAATAGATTTGAATGTGTTCAAAAAAAGAAATTGAGGAGACAAAATTGATGTTACTCTTGATATCCAATTTTTCTATTCTAAGTAGTTTGTTATTGTTATTGCTTTCATTTTTGCAATCTTTTTTATTACTCTTTTGAAATGCCTTATTATCGAAAGCTCTATCTCCGTATAAACAAGTTGATTGTTCAAAAGGTTACTTTCATGAAAGAAAAACAACTAAACTGGGAATGATTTTCATCTACAACATATTTTCATTTCTAAGATTTCACTTACACAAAAGTAGTGCTTTCAAAGAATTGAAACATAAATCATATGAAGATTCAGGAACAAACTTAGTGGCGTAAACCCAAGCATTATTAACAATAGGCTTGTCAAGGTGATCCAATAGGTTCTCAAGAGGGCCTTTCCCAGTAACAATATCTTGAACGTAGAATCTAAACATAGAGAACATAGCCAATCTTTCGTTCTTGGTCTATTGCACCTTGAGCTCAGCAAATGTGGTAGGGTCATCATCAAGGCCAAGTGGGTCAAAATATTGGCTCCCGAGGTATGAGTCGTTGCCTTCTCCTACTCCTAGAAGTCTATTGATTCTAAAACCTTCAAAAAGTCCCATAAGCATGACACGAAAACCTATCACAACTAGAATACTCTGAGCATGGACAAGTTAAGGGTTGCCCATGTCACGACCCAAAGTACACCCTAGAAGGGACATCGCGTATATGACCCTAAAAGTCCCTACACAAGACACTTGACATACATATATTCAAAATTATAGAGAAAAACAAGAAATCTCATCAGAAGTAAAGAGTCTGACATAAAAGTGGAAGTACATCAAAGTCTAGACAAGCCATATATTACAGAAAAAAAGAAGTGATAGGGACGTAACCTATACACAAAGTACAATATCCGAAACATAAAGACATAAGTAGGTAATAAAGGCAATATTTTCCTTGAAATATGAGGACTCACCAAGTCTTCAAATCCTTAAGATGATCAACTAGTGATGAACGGAGGGAGAAGAATCGCCAATTCCTACATTAGTGAAACAATATAGTCACAAGTATGTATTAGTACATGAAATATACTAAGTATAAGGGGAATTCAATAAAACGTGAAACCTAATCTAAGGGGACATAATAAAAAACATGATATGCATGACCAACTAAATCATAGTAAAATAATTTGAGAAGAATCGTAAATCATGAACATGGTCAATGCATCTTGAAACATAAGAAAAGTTTCATAAAACATTTTTAAGTAACTTAGTTCATTTTATGAGATATTACCTTTAACTGAAAATAGACCATGCAATATATAACATGGAATCCGATTCAACTCCGCACCGATAAAGGAGAGTCTACTTGCCAAGGTAGAACTTTGTATCATATCATATGCTATATGCCGATCCACTAGATAGGTAATTTAAGCCAAACCTACTTGGGCACATAATTTGGAACTAGAGGTTGCTACTAGAGACTACCTTATCTGAGCCTCCACCTCAATGTTCTTTCTATCCTATGTTAAATACCAACAAAATAGTCACATACATAAATTGATCATCATCCATGGAAAATCATAATTGAAATACTAATCCAATCTTAAACATCCTACAGTATCTCATTAAATCTTAAATCAAGTCTAAGTGAGAAAACCTTTCACCAAGTCATAATCCCTTAAGTACATGAGAAAACCTTTCACTATTCATTGATGATTATCTTAAAGTAACCTAGATTACTAATCATTCCTTTTCGTAAATCATGCATAAGTTCCTGAAGACATCATTCATTGTTTCATAGCTTTACTTCAAATTCATTCAAATTAGAGTTCATAGTAAAATCATGATCGATGCAAGGGTTCATATGGAATTGATTGGAAAACATGTAATTGAATGTAAATAATTATAATATGATCATAACCAAACAATTGAATACAAATAGAACCCTTGAGAAATTGAATGAAACCTAGACAGTTGAATTGAATTGAAAGGGAGTATTGAAGAATCTTTGGGAACTCAATGGGTGAATGGAACCCATTAATGAGTTCCCTACAAACCTTATATCAATGTCGACAAGTAATTGATGAAGAGAGGAGACTTGAACTTGAAGAACCCTAACTTATTTTTCCTTGATGTAGAGAGGGAAGTATTTAGAAAACCTAAGAGAGAATTTGGAAATTTGATTGAATGAGTGAGTTGGGGAAAAATTAGGAGTAGATGGGTAGTTATAGGTATTAGAATTAGGGTCAAAACGAGTAATATAGGCACTAAATGGATACAAAAATACCCTTTCAAAATAAGAGTCGAATAATCCTACGGTTGTAACCTATGGTCCGTACAAATTTCTATGGCCCACCCTAGTCAACCGTAGAACAAACTTCAGAATACAAAATATTCTATCATTTCCCACGAGACCATTCTACAGTCCATCCAAATTCCTATGGTCTGTAGACCCCATCCGTAGAACTAAACTTTTAGTCCAAAATTTCACTATGTCTGGGACCTTTCTATAGGACCTTCCTATGGTCCGTAAAACCAACTATGACTCGTCAAAACCATCTGTAGACCTGAGGTCCTATATAAAATCTCTGATCAATTCTACAAGTCAGTCGTACGACCAATCAAACTTTCTACCGTTCGTCCTTTCAAGTCGTAGGTCTAATCTTTAGAAACTTAATTTTCCAACACATAATTTTGGGTCTAAGAGTTCCTTCGTACGGCCTCTAGGACTGCCTACTGCCTATAGGACTTCCTATGGTCTGTAGGTTGGAATAGAAAAACCTTTTCAGTACATAAAAATTAGTGTTTTTTTTTTTTGGACTTTCCAACTTCAAAGGTATTACAATATCTCCCCCTTGGGAACATTCATCCTCGAATGAGACTCAAGCTAGCATGAATAGACTAGGAGAGAAACTAACAATGCAACATGAATACATTTTTTCATCAAAATGCACATAAAATATAGAGAATCACTCCAAGATAACTCATAAGAGATAAAATCAAGTTTTCATGAACTTTCATTCATATGGAAACATGAGAATGACCAAAACACATAAGTCTGAAAGAATGAACCATAATGAGCTAATATCTCAAGCTAGAATAGGAGCGGAGGGAAAGAGATGAGGATGCTGGGACATCATATCATCTTTGGCCTTCCAAGTAGCACCCTCAACTAATTGATTCCTTCAAAGAACCTTTACGGAAGAAACTTTTTAGTTTCTTAACTTCCGAACTTGCTGGTCTAAGATCTCACCCAGAACCTCTTCATAGGAAAGATTCTCCTTAACTTCCAAACCCTCTAAAGGAACAATAAATGTCGGATCTCCAAAACACTTCTTCAACAAAGACTCATGGAATACCAGATGTATCAATGCTAAATCATTAGGAAACTCAAGTTCATAAGCAACTTCGCCAATATGCCTCAAAATCTAATATGGGCCCACATATCAGGGACTAAGTTTCCCTTTATTTCCATACCTCAGGACACCCTTCAAAGGTGAAATTTTCAAATAGACCCAATCATCAACATTAAATTCTAGTTCTTTTCTTCTAACATCAAAATAAGACTTTTAAATTTGAGTATTTTTCAACTTCTCACAAATAAGTCAAACCTTTTCCATATCCTCATGCGCCAACTCGAGCCATATCAAAGAAACCTCACCAACCTGAAGCCAATTGATAGGAGACCTACACCTCCTACCATAAAAACATCAAATGGTGGTATCTCAATGCTAGAATGATGGTCATTATTAAAAGCAAATTCAATCAAAGGCAAGTGATCATCCCAATTACCATTGAAATTAATCACACAAGCTCTCAACATATCTTCCAATGTCTGTATGGTACACTCGGCTTGTTGATGAGTCTGAGATTTTGATTCATTTAGGGCTTTATTTTCATAGTTTTATTGTCCTCAATACCTAATTTATGATCTAAAATTATGTTTAAGTGTTGATTTGCAAAAATGAAGGCTAAGGAGCAAGGCAAGACAATACCAGACAAAAAGGAGCGAAAAAGAGGAAGAAGTTGAAGAAAGGTAATCCTGGTGATCGCCAAGACCACTCGGCGAGCCGTCGAGTGGCTCTTTAGCTCGCCAAAAGTTCCACATGCTAGCCCTAGGGAAGAACATACTTTGCGATGGAAATGGACAATGGGCGTACCACCGAAAAGATCAACGATCTCGATCCTGATCGCCTTAAGTCACAGAACCCTAAGGAGAAAAACCCAAGGCAAACCGGTGATGGAATGGAGCAAAGGGTGCATCGCCGTCATGGTCGGCGATGCTCAACTTACTTCACCTAATGGTCCTGAAGGCCAAAATTGGGGAAACTATAAATTGAAATTTGAAAAGCAGAAAATGAGAGGAGAGTCCTATCTAGTCTTAAATCAAGTTTTTTCAGAGTTTTCCATTGCAGAACTTAGAGCTTTTGAGACTTGGTTTTGAGGAATTTTCAATTGGGTTTTTGAATTTAGTTGATTTGAAGCATTCTAGAGATTTGGAAACCATTACCCAGCTCATGTATCACTTAATTGGTAATTGTTCCTTCCTTTTTATGATGTGTGGCTAAAACCCTAATTTGTGGGGTATGATAATGTGATTATTTGCTTTAATTAGCTTGGGGGTATTGTTGTTTACTAATTTAAATGTTGATTTGAAGTGGGTTTAATTCACAGTTGTGTATTAATCTATGAATTGTAGTTGAAAATGCAATTCTAACTTAGTGTTTTGGCTTGCTTGAGAAAGAGGTTTAGAACTAAGGTTTTCGATTGATGATTGTAGTTATTGGGTTGTTGTGGGTTCAGCTCGAGAGAGTGAATCCTAAACTCGATTCTACCTATCTAGCTCAAGAGAGTAGATAAATTGAGGTATTGGTCTGTTTATATTGTTAAGCTTGTCGAGGTTTGAGAGAACTCGCTTGAATTGAAATAGTTGTTCGAGAGAAAGCTATTGCATCTATTATCTAGCCTACCCACTGAGATTCAATAGTTTTTAGTAAACTACAATTACCCATATAGAGAAATTAGTTTATAATTGATCATATCCCCGAGAATCCCTCTTTACTTATTGATTCCCCTGTTTTTGTAATTTCTATATTTGTTAATTGACAAACCAATTCCCCCATTTGACATTCGTGTCACCCCTTCCATTTATCTAAATGTTTTCAATAATTTCTATTCCTATAACTGATTAGACCACGTTTATAACTTCATAACCGAATTTGAACTTGTACTGCGCCCTGTGGGTTCGACCTCAACTCTTTATTGGGTTTTATACTAAATTACGATTGCCTACACCTAGTATTAGATGAGGTGTAGTTGAGTGTTTTCAAAAATGGCGCCACTGCTGGGAATGGTGTTTAGATTCTATTATTAATGTTTAAATTGTGATCTTTTTGTGTTGTAGTTGAATCGACTTACCTTGTTTTATGTTGTTGTTGACTATTTTTAAATAGAGGACGAGATGAGTGCAATCGGAGGTAACGGTAGTTAATTTGGCCACCCTGATGACATCAGAAATTTGAATCATGACAATGACCCAATTTAATTGGGTGGCGTAGGTGCTATACGTTTACCTTCTGTTACCGAGAATGTTGTCTTCCACGTGACTAGCACGATGTTGCATCTTGAAAATGAAAGGATTATATGGAGGGCAAGCTTATGAGGATCCCCATGATAATATTTGGAACTTTTTGGATGTATGTGGTCCATTCTCGTTCAAAAACATCTCACAAGAATCCATTTGTCTCCGGTTATTCCCTTTTACTTTGATGGGGGAAGCTACCAAATGGTTAGCTGATCTACCGAGGGACTCCATTACCACTTAGCATGAACTTAGTAAGGCACTCTAAGTAAGGTTCTTTTCTTCATCAAAGATGATCGCATTAAGAGATAATATTTAGGGCTTCAAATGCTTAAAGGGTGAGCCAATCCATGAGACGTGGCTGAGATTTCAGAAGTTGTTACTTCAATGTCCGACTCACAGCTTCCAAACAACATGTTGTTACAACACTTCTACCAGAGTCTTTACTCGGTGAACAAAGGTGTGGTTGATCAACTTGTCCAAGGGGTATAATGCAACATCCTTTCGAAATAACATCTACTCTCCTCTGTGGGATGACCAAGATTAACAGAGCATGTGTAACGACCCTCAACATAAAGTAGGATAAAGTAGAGCCTCACATGGGTTTTATGCATTTATAACTTGTTAAAATAATGAAAAATAGCCTTGCAAGTCAGTTTTAAAGAGTTTGGAAGTCAAACGTCAAGGGACGACCAAGACATTCGAAAACTAGTCTTTTATGTGTTGGTGTGTTCTAGTATGTTGTTCATGTTTTTATGTGTTGTTTGGAGTCTAAAATCAGTGGAGGTGACCCTAGTGTCTTAATAAATGTTTTTAGGATCAAAACGTTTGGATACGACGCCCCAGGGGCCACCCTAAGGGTCTCTGAGGAGGACCCCAACCTTGGCCAAGCAAGCTGTCAAGGCACCTTGAAAATGTGCATGGAGGGAGCATGTCCGCGTCGCGGACTAGCTCCACCATAGGCCAAAGTTTTGGTCCGCGTCGTGGACTTTACTGTCTCGAATTTAATTTCCAGAAAACTTGTGGGAACACCTCCACGTCACGAACTTGTTTCCCGATGAAATCTGCGAAAATAAAACTCAAGTTTGACTTATTTAAAAAGGTCCAACTAAGTGAGGGGTACTTTGGGAAATGATTATAAACGGTTATTCTACCTATTTTAGGGTATTTTAAGTTCGTTAAAACTCCCAAAACCTAAAATTAGACCCCATTCTTCAAATTGATCCTTCCCTCTCAAAATAGTTTCTCTCAAAAACTCCATTGAAGACCTTGATGAAGCTCAAGCTAGAAGATGGGTTTTCAACTGATTTATTCTTCAATTTCATGGGTCTTCAATAATTAAGGTATGGCAACTCTTGATTCTTGAATAACCTCTCATTCAAGGAGTTCTATCAGAGATTTTCAAAAGTGATTCAAAGACAAAAATTCACAATTTTCAATCTAAACATAGGTTCCTTGTCAAACGATTTCTTAAATCATTCTATTGATGAATTAATATTTTTAAGATAATTTTCAAAGGAATTCTTAAAGAACCCATGATCCCCAAATTCTCAAAAATTGGCCTATGATGTGGGTCTTTGTGAATATGATCTCTATTGGTGAAATTATGTTTAGATTAGATTGTATTGATGTTTATTATGATTATCTATACTTATTCATGTTGAATTGTTGGTATATTGATGAGTTGAGGATAATGGCCTTATGGGCAAAGTTATAGGTTGATCCCTTTGTTTATTGAATTGTACTTAGATTCTGTTTATGTTATTAAATTACATTGTTGATTCCTATTGCTACCTATGTCAATTGATTATGAATTGTTGAGGATTGATCCATGGTGATCATGGCTTGGAGAATTGGTAAGTTGACCTAACTTCTAGTCTATAGTATGAGAATTGATGTTGTGTGGTTTGATCCACTTATGGTGGAAGTGTTCACTTCTTGTCTATCTATCCATGTTGAGAGCATGGCCTTAAAGTCAATAGATCTGAAGTGAATTGATGATTATGACGCATATGTTTATGAAGTTATGCTATGAAGGTTATGTATAAAATCCTCAATGATAGCATGATGTTTAAAGTGTGTTGATGATGAGGAGTATAATGTGAATGATAATGTTAGGGATAAGGTGTGGTCTACATGATTGATTATGTTAGGTACTATTGTGGAATGACCCCTACCTATATGACCCCTATATAAATGTTTGATCATATACATATTAGGAGTACCTATTCAATGTTGAATGTGTCCTTGTCTCCTATGATGAAGTGTGGGTGTGTGGTCTAGAATCCCTAAGGGCTTTATATGTTAATTGCTCATGAATTGGGGACATTGTGAATGTGTTGTGATCCCTTTAAGGGAAGAACACTCAATATCAATGTTGTTGCTAATATGTCACTATGAGGACCAATATGCACACATACACTCTACATGTATAGCTATGAATATGATGTGTTATTGTGTCTATTGAAAAGTGAACTCTTATATGCACCCTTACATCTTATTATACAGGCAAAGTGTATGATTAGCAAGGTATGAATATGTGTTGTATAAAGGTGTTTATGTGAAAGGCTTTCTCACATATGTACACACACACATGAATGAATAAATGAATAAGGTTTATGATAATCTAGTGAAAGTGAGTCTCTTGAAAGGTTTCCTCAATTGTACTCTAAACTAGACTATGTTATGAATATGGTATGATTATGTGAAAGGTCATTCTCACATAATGTAGGT
>JAJOOF010005346.1:0-32360 GCA_029582545.1 Solanum lignicaule
TTTAAATAAATTTTATTTGTATTTATTTATTTTTCTAAATTTTTAGATGTAAATTATTCCTTAATATTTTTTTTATAAATGATTTTTTCAAATACTTTTTTTAATTATTATTTTTAAGCAAGACTTTATCAATTCAACATTGAAAAACATCATTTTATTATTTTATTGAGACAATTATTATATGAATCAATAATATAGTTCTATAAGTAATAAATTGATAAATTTTAAATAAAGATGAGAGTTAGAATCATAGAATCTGATTCAAAAAGTTGATAACTTGGTATACCCTACTTTAATATGAAAAGTTACGAAGAAATAAAAAAATATTTGTAATTTACTTTGTTCAAAACTTTTCGGCTATTGATTCATATTTTTGACAGAATATTACTCTAACTATCAAAGATTTGAAGAAATAGAGTACAAAAGGAGTTAAAAAGGATAAATAATGTGAGTGTTAGCGAAGAATATATATATATATATATATATATATATATATACTTTTTATTATAATGAATTAATTTTTTTCATGAAAAAATTAAACATGATTGTTTAATAGAAATTTGAGGCCCCCAGGCATTGGCCTAAAAATTCATATGCAAGAGCCGGCCCTGCTCCACAGAAGTATCATGTTTTCTCCAATATATTTTCACATATACATTTAATTGAAAATAGTCATGAAATTTTTGAATTAAAAAATCAAGGAAGAAGAAAGAGGCTTAGGGTTAAGGGAGAAAGAATTCATCAATCTATTTTGGAGTTTGGGTCATGGGGCTGAAATGGGTGGGTAGGAGAAAATTGAATGGGTTAGAATTTAATTTATCCAATAAGAAAATGATATGTAATAAATAATAATAACAATAATTTTTAAAAAAAAAGAGATGTTAGTTTTAAGGGTAGAAATGGACTAGAAAGGTGGATTAAGGGGTATTTTTAACCCAATAGGTGGATGAGGGGTATTTTTAAAACTTTTCAAATAGTTCAAGGGTGTTTATGGCCCTTTTCCGTATTTTTTATAGAACAAATCACAATTTTTTGTTCCAATTAAATATCTCATAACTCTTGTTATAGCATGCCAATGTTCATTACCTAGTTTGCTTGTAAACCTGCCAAGTACTCCTACTGCATATGCAATATTAGGCCTAGTGCAATCAGTCACATATCTCAAACTTCCAATTATGCTAGCATATTCCTTTTGATTTATTACATTATTTTCACTTTCAACGGGAAATAAGTGAATACTTGAATCAAAAGGAGTTACAACATGCTTGCAATCTAGAAAGTTATATTTTTTCAAAATTTTCTCAACATAATGTTACTGGTCAAGGAAAATTTCCTCACATGTTCTTGTTATTTTTATTCCAAGAATAAAAAAAATTTCACCAAGATCTTTCATATCAAAATGGCTTCTAAGAATATTTTTAGCTTCATCAATAACATTTATGTTAGAGACAAAGATCAATAAATCATCAACATATAGGCAAATAATCACATGTGAATTATTCCAAGACTTGTGATATATGCACTTATCACACTCATTTGTTTTAAAATCATTTTCAATCATGCAGAAGTCAAAATTTTCATGTCATTGCTTTGGTGTCAGTTTCAAGCCATTTTTGGATTTAGTAAGTATACATACTTTGCTTTCCTGGCCTGCTTCAATAAAATACTCGGGTTGTTCCATATAAATTTCCTCATTTAGGTCTCCATTTAAAAAAAAACAGTTTTTACATCCATTTGATGAATTTGCAAATCAAAAATTACAGTCATAGCAATTAAAAGTCTTACGGATGTAATTCTTGTTATCGGTGAAAAAGTATCAAAAAATTCTAGGCCTCCTAGTTGTTTAAAACCTTTTGCAACTAGTCTAGCCTTGTATTTATCAATATGTCCATCCGGTTTTAAATTTTTTCTTAAGACCCATTTGCAACCAATGGTTTTACACCCGATTGTAAATCAACTAACTTCCAAGTTTTATTCGAAATTAGAGATTCAATTTCATCATTTACAACCTCTTTCCAAAAAATTGAATCATGTTAAGATAATGCTTCTTCCAAAGTGAGAGGGTCATCTCCAACATTAAACACATAAAAATCAGGACCAAAATCTTTTTCTACTCTAGCTCTTTTACTTCTTCCTTACTCAAAATCATCAATTTCTTTATTTTTTTTAAAGTGGAAGTAAAAGAACTAGATAGTGACAAAATATTTTGTTCAATCCTTTGACTCCCACTATTTTTAGAATCAAAAGGAAATTTATTCTCATGAAAAATAGCATCACATGATTCTATTATAATATTATATTCAAGATTAAATTTTTTATAGGATGTACTATTTGAAGCATAACCAAGAAAAACACAAGTAGTAATTTTTTTACCCAAACTCTTAGATACCCCAAACTTGGCTTGTGATCTTTCCACAATTCAAAAGGTGTCAGTTTAGACTTTTTATGACGCACACAATTCAACACATAACAAGCAGTTAAAATAGCTTCACCCTAAAAATTTAAAGGTGCATGTGACTCAATAAGCATGACATTAGTCAATTCAACCAAAATTCTATTTTTCCTTTCCGCTACACCATTAGATGAAGGAGAATAAGGAGGAGTAGTTTTATGAATTATTCACAATGATCTAACAAAAGAATTAAATTCATTTGACTCACATTCACTACCTCTATCACTTCTAATCATTTTTATTTTTCTTCCAAACTGATTTTCAACCTCATGGAGATAAGTTTTAAAATTTTCAAAAGCATCACTTTTATTTTTCATCAAGTAAACATATGTAAACTTAGAAAAATCATCAATGAAAGTGATAAAATACCTATTACCTCCACGAGTTAAAATTTCTCCAACTTCACAAATATCAGTATGAACTAATTCTAATAAATAAGTTTTTCTTTCAACTTGAAAATGAGGCCTTTTAGTGATTTTGACTCTTCTACAAGCCTCACACTTTTCAAATTTCTTTTTAACCATTGGGATTGATCCTAAACTACTCATGATTCCAAAATAACGATCATTAATATGACACAAACGAGCATGCCAAAAATTGGTAAAAGAAAGCATATAAACAAAAGTAGAAACTTTATTCATTTCAACATTCAATTTAAACATCCCATCACAAGCATACCCTTTTCCTACAAAAATACCCTTCTTCACAATTACATATTGTTCAGATTCAATAATCTGTTTAAAGCCTGCTTTATTAAGAAGAAAACTAGACATCAACTTTTTCCTCATAGAAGGAGTATAAAGTACATCTTTCAAAATTAATACCCTTCCAGAAGTAAAACACAATTCGACATCTCCTGTTCCAAGCACTTGAGTTGTGTGAGAATCACCAAGTATGATGGTTTTGGGCTCCTCAAAATGTGTATATTTCTTAAATCAGTCTTTGTCATAACAGACATGACAGTTTGCACCAGAATCAGTCCACCATCCATCAACACTCTCAACCATGTTTATGTCGGTAATCACCACGACAAAAGGTTCTTCGGTAACGTTTGCCTGAGGGTTAGGACCACATTTCAGAAATCTGTAAAATCGAGCAATATGCCCACTCTTGCCACAAACAAAGCACGATCCCTTATCTTGAACTTGTTGATTTTGTGCTTAGTTATTTTTACCATTATTTTTCTTGGGAGGTCTACCATTATTTTTCTTGAATTTTTTCTTCTTAGGCTTCAAAGAAGTATTTTTGTGAGATTCAGGAGTAGCATTATTTGAAGTAATTAAATTTACCTTCGTTGTGATGTTGCTCTCTTCTGTTTGCAAAAGTGCATCTTGGCCTCTTGCCTCCTCTTCCATACAAATTTTCATTATCAAGGTTTCAAGAGAGGTTTCCTTTTGTTTGTGGCGCTTAGTTTTTTGAAATTCCTTCCAAGAAGGTGGAAGTTTATCTACTATACCACAAACAATAAGGTTGTCTCTAATTTTTACCTACTCGGACCTAAGCTCTCCAACAATCATTATAAAGTTTTGAGCTTGGTCTACCACTGATTTGTTGTCCACTAGGGGTGGCAAATGGGTGGTTTGGATCGGATTTGGATGGATTGAATATGGATTGAGTTAAAATGGATTGGATCACAATCCACCTATATAAAATATGGGTAAATATGGATTTGGGTAAAATGGTTGTAACCCACTTTTTTTTTGTTGTAACCCATTTTAATCTCTTAAATCAAAAAAATATTAAATCAAAGCTAAGTTGTTAATACCTCAACCCCTACCACCCCACTCCTATACCCCCACCACCACCTCCCCCACCCCAAAAAATATTAAAAAGACTTTTTTTTTGAAAATTTTTTTTTGACAAAAATAAAATAAACTTGGCAACCCCTACCTCCAACCCCCACCTGCCCCACCCCAAAAAAAAATTTGAAAACCTTTTTCTCGAAAATTAAAAAATTTAAATTTTTTTAAAAAAATATTTTTTTTGCCAACCCTACCCCCCCCACCCACACACCTTCCACCCAACCTACCCCTAATTTTTTTTTCAAAAAAAATTTACCCCTCTGCCACCCCCCTACTCTCCACCCAACCTAACCCTATTTTATTTTATTTTTAAAAAAAATATATGTTTTTCAAAAAAAAAAAAAATCCACCTCTGCCCTCCCCCTCCCACCCTCCAATTTTTTTGAAAAATAAATTAATATTTTTGAAAATTAAAATTAATATTAGAAATTTTTATTTTTTAGCACAATTTAGAATTTTGAGTAGAAGTGAGAAGTGAGTGATCTATTATGGGTTTATATGGATACCCACTTTGACCATATTTGTAGGAGATCTTAAAATAGCTTGAAGCCCATAATTACCCAATTAAAATATGAGTGATCCAAGTCATTAAATATAGGTTAAAATGGACTCATTTCATTAATATGGGCTGAAATTGTCACTCCTATTGTCCACCATTTGGAAACGAAAAAATCTACTAGCCGCATATTTTTTGGGTCTAGCCTCTTCGATATCATACTTACTCTGCAATGCTTTCCAAATTTTCTTTGCACAAGAGTAAGTTATATCAACATAATAATAAAAGTTATCAGATAGACAATTAAGAATATAATACCGACACTTATACAAATCACCATCGTACTTTTCCACTTTCTCTAGATGAGTTATAGTTTCATCATTATTCATAGAGGTGATGTCAACTTTATTAGGATTCTTCTAAATTAACACATAAGAAACATTGAGAAGACTTAAGTAGAAAAATACTTCACCTTTCCATCTCTTGAAATGGTGACCATTGAACTGAAATGGCTTGTTAAGGTCTCTCATCTTGACATCTGTGATTTTTTCAATTGTAGCCATTATGAATTTCCTTAAAATTGTTAGTGAAAAACTACAAGATTACAATTAAAAATAAAAATAAAGAAATAAAGTCTCTTAAGGCTGAGGCACGGATATCTCGCTCTCTTTAAAGAGATTCAAGCCCACTACAACAAATGTTTTTCAGCAGTCCAGCAGTAGTACTCTTAACTTGTTCCCTCCAGGATACAATAACCTAATCATAAAGTGTAACTCAACAAACTCTGGACAATAGTTGAGTCCAAAGCTCCATAAAAAGAACACCTACCTTCAACTAATAGGAACTCTTTTTTTTTACTTACTTTTTCACTCTATAATTTTCTTGTGTGTCCTAAACCAATTGAAGACCACCACTATTTATTGTTGAGAAAGTTTAGGAAGATAATGTGGTAATTAATAGTGAAGGTAAATGATCTTAGGAGTTACATAAGTTACAAGGTATAATGGAGGAGTAAAATAATGAAATAAAGGTGAGGGGTAACAAATGCACCAACGTGCAAATGTTACACTTTGACAATTGCCAACGTTCACCAGAAAGCAGTAAACTGCATAATGCCTATGGTCATTAATTGACCACTAAGTAATTAGGCACAAATGCATATAAATCCCACGTCCTCTATTCCATCTTCATTGTGGCAGAATGACTATTAAGCCTATGGCATAATTATGTGAGACAATTTAATAATAAATAAATATTAAAATGCTCAAAAGACCAACACTTACTATTTACTAATTTAATAGAAGTTTTTTTTTCGTTTTATGTGAAGGGAAAATGACAATTAATTTATGATTACTATTTAATATTTGAGTAATAAAATATTTTATAACTTTTTATTTAGTATAGGGGTAAAATGGCAATCCAACTTCAAATTTTGGAGCTTTCCACTTTTAATAATAATAATAATTAATTATTATTATTATTATTAATTATTATTTATTATTTATTATTTATTGATGATAATATGATGATAAGTTAGGAAAATGACGAGGTGTATTTATGAAGTTGATTTTAATGGAAAAATATTTTTTTTAAATGATTTTAAGAAAATAAATTAATAGGTAAGGTGTATTTTAGCAATTCAACCTTTGACTTAGATTCTTCCTACTTTTAATAATATACTAGTCCTGGCACGTGCGTTGCATGTGTGTCCCATGCTAAATTGTGTGAGTTGTTATAACGATATATATATATATACATACATGAACATGTATGTTGCCCATGTATCTCATGCTTAATTAGTACAAGAACTTTGAAAATATTATAATTAGCGTGTGATAAGTTGCACAAAAATTGAAGAGAAATATACAAGCTAAAATCAATAACTTCAATTATGCAATTCCTATAATATTTCAAGTATTCAATTTGATAAAAGTTTCTTTTGTTTAATATGGCATAACTCATAATTTAAATGTCAAATGTGATTTCAAAATATTTCTTTTCTTAAGTTTTTCATCTTCTTTTTAAGAAATTGTAGTCTCAACCTTTTCACATTTGCATATGTATTAAGAAGTTAATGTTGAATAAGAGTAGTGTTTTGCAAAAGTTATATTGAAATTTGATCAATCTATGTCTTCCTTAAGATGGCTAGTAGATGATCATTGTACGAAAACTTGCATAGTAATTGAAGAGAAAATATACAAGCTCAAACCAATGAATGGTGAATCAATTCAATCAAGATTATTAACAGTAGAAGGTACATCATGCTGAAATATTGTTATAAAGTAATATTCGAACAATTTTAATTATGTATTTTTTTAATATATCAAGTATTCAACTTGATAAAAGTTTTTTAATATGTCACAACACATAATTTAAGTGTCGCTTATTGGTTCAAAATATTTCATGTTCTAAATTTTTTGCCTTCTTTCTAAAAAATTGTAGCCTCTGCCTTATTACATACAATCATATACAGGTCAAGAAGTTGTTATCGAATGTGAATTGTGCTTTGTAAAAATTGCACATAAGTTCAATCAACACATACCTTTCTTATGATAGCTAGTGGATCATTGTCAATTTTTTTGGTGTACACCTACAAAATAAATAGTTATTATTAGTGATAAAAATAATAATTGCTCAAATATCTAATCGATGTATATAAATCATAATTATTATAGGTACGTACCCTTTGCCCAATTCAAAATTATTAGTTCTATCATCTGTGAATTTAACAAAAAAATATTAGTTAAATTATGTAAATTGATTCTTAACCAAAATTTACACAAACAAGAACATACAGTTTCATGATACTCCAAGAAGTTATAATTAAAAAGAAAGTAATCTTACATGATTTGATATTTTCATGACAAATTTCTATGTTGCAAGAGGTAAAATAACTATGATACAAACGTTTGCGTACCCAAGTAAAATGAACTTTCAACTAATCAAAAAACATATATGAATAAGTCAAATTAAAGACACTTACTTTTAATGTGAATAGAAAAAAAAAAGCACATAAGCTGAAGTAGAAAAGAGAGATACAAACACAAAATGAATATGAAAAAATGTCGTCTACACAAAGTAGGATTGATAATCTAATAATTTGATGAATTGAAATAGTTGTCTTGTGATTTTTCACTAAATATACACAATATATAGCATTTAGTAAATGAATATATATATTGTATGATTTGATCAAAAGAATTACTCCACATTGATTATACCAAGTAACTTTTCCAATTCTCCATATGTTTATTACTACAAAGAGATGTTTTATTTTTTGCATTAGCATTTATAGAAATTGAATACTCATAACTCCATGTCTTTTAATTTATCTAGGTCATTCATTTGCTATATTATTATTTATTTATATTTATTAGAAGATAGACTTACGTTTAGAAAGAAAAAAAAACATAAATAGGAGTTAAATAAATGACAAAATATTAATGGGTTTTTTCGTGTATATATATTCAATAGTCTAATGCATTGAGCTAAGTGTATATTTATATTCTTGTAGGAATAATATTTGATTGAAGGATATTAATGTCATTCAATATTCTATGGCCATTTTGATAATTTAATTTTTAAAATATTTTGATTCCACTTATATATATGCTTAATATATTTACTAATTAATAGAAGTTTTATTTCTCTTTTTTATGTGAAGGAAAAATGACAAATTAATTTATGATTATTATTTAATATTTAATTATTAAAATATTTAATACATTTTTTATTTAGTATAGGAGTAAAATGATAATTCAACTTTAAATTTTTGAGCTTTCTACTTTTAATAAATTATTATTATTATTATTATTTATTTATTTATTGTTTATTTATGATCATAAGATGATAAGTTAGGAAAATGAAGAGGTGTAGTTCGGGATAATGGTCTGAAAAATACCCCAACTTTGGTCGGATTTGCTGTTGTGATACTAAACTTTCATAAGGACCTATTACCTCCCTAGACTATTTAATACCATATTTTTTACCCCCTGAACTATTTAATAGTGTATTTTAAAGGTATATATGTGCCACATGGACACATTACTATTTATAATTTTGCATTATTTTTTATGTCCACGTGGGCAAATATATATGTTTAAAATACGGTATTAAATAGTCTAGGGAGGTAATAGGTCCTCATGAAAGTTTAGTATCGCAACGGCAAATCCGACCAAAGTTGGGATATTTTTCAAACCCTTATCCCGTGTAGTTATGAAGTTGATTTTAAATGGAAAAATATTTTTTTAGAATGATTTTAAGAAAATAAATTAATAGAGTAAGGGGTATTTTCATAATTCAACTTTTGACTTAGATTGTTCCCACTTTTAATAATACTAGTTTCTGAACACGTGTGTCCCATGCAATATTTTATAATTTGTTAGGACGATTAGAATTCAATGAAAACATGTGTGTAATGAATACTAAAATGCAACAATCTCATATAAATGTTATGATAATAAAATTTTTTTATAGAAAATTAAATTTAAGAAGGCTAATAGAGAAAAATATAAAAAATAAACATAGAAGAAAAAAGTAGCATACGCATCCTTCTTAAGACTTTAATCATAACAATATATAAATAGAAAAAAGAAACACAAAATCGGTACATAATTTTCATAGTTTTTGTCGACATCTTCTCTCATATCCAATCAAAATTCAAAAGTCTTCTCCATCGAGTCAAACTAAAGCATGAATCAAAGAGAAAAATCACTTCATGTTTGTAAAGTGATAAATAATCAGACTAAGGTAGATATATCATATACTTTACATGTTGATGGCTTCACTACTTTAACTATAAAATGAAAAGGATAATTTTGGATGTGAGTTTCATGAAACAAAAAGATGAATTTAAATAGATAAAAATAGAGGAATACCAAAAGACATCTTAAAGTTTTAAATTAAATATGAAAAGCATGAAAGTCATGGATATTAAGCATGACAATTGAAATAGGTAATTAGATATAAATTATGAAGGCAAATATTTATAATAAATAAAGAAGAAAAAGATTTAATTTGGGTTAGTCAAACTTGTCATCAGTTTAAATTTCAACACTTCTTTATGACCCTCCACGAGAGAAACTCAATTCTCTTGTGCTACTACAAAATTACATTTTACGCCCCAATAATCTTAATCATTAATTAGAAAATGATTTAACTTGAATTAGTCAAACTTGTCATCAGTTTAAATTTCAACACTTATTTATCATCCTACATTCAATTCTCTTAGTCTCTCATGTTCCTACTGTGGGGTTCCAAGCCCCATTTTGGTTAAAGTCTTAAGTTGGTACAACTTCATACCAACTAAACTTACCAAGATAACTACATAGTTGCAAAGTTTGAAACTTAGTTGCAAAGTTTGAAACTTTGGTATTTTTTATATGTCATTGGTGACATCATTAGGAGTAGATTTCTCCTATAAATAGAGAGTCATTTTGCTCATTTCTAAATACACCAAATTAGAGAGAAAAAATCATTTTGAGAGCAAAGTGAGGTATTCCATAGACTATACAAGAAAAATAGTTTGTGAAAAAAAATAGAGTGTGAGCGATATTTTAGTAAGGTGGAAACCAAAAGAGTGTTATTCCTTTTGAGTGTGTAGTAGTCACTTTGAGTATTGTATTCGTGACTACACAGTGTAAAATTCCTTACTTTAGTGATATCAGTTGCTCCTCTTGGTCCGTGGTTTTTCCCTTATTTAAAAGGGTTTCCACGTACAATTCTTGGTGTCATTATTTTCCCATTTTATTTCCATTACTTTTACCATATATACTTTTGTGCTTGTTCGTGTTTTCCCAACAAATTGGTATCAGAGCCAAGGTTTTATCTGAGTATGCTCTGTGGTTGCAGCACAGTCTGAACTTCCACATCAGAAAAGATTTACTTTGGTTTGCAATAACTATTTTTTTTTTGGAAAACAATGGAAGCCAACACAAGTAGAATGGTTACTTATTTGAATGGTGTTAATTATGCCATTTGGAAGGGGAAAATGGAAGATCTGTTTTATGTCAAGAATTTTTATCAACCAGTCTTTACCACTGTAAAGCCTGATAATAAAACAGATGAAGAGTGGAATCTGTTACATAGACAGGTTTGTGGATTCATTAGGCAATGGGTTGACGATAATGTGTTGAACCATATTTCTGGGGAGACACATGCTCGAACCATATGGGAGCACCTTGAAAGTTTGTATGCTCGGAAAACTGGCAACAATAAAATGTTCTTGATAAAGCAGATGTTGAGTTTAAAGTATCATGATGGTTCTCCAATGACAGACCATCTGAATAATTTTCAGGGGATCATGAACCAATTATCTGCTATGGCATCAAATTTGATGAAGAAATTCAAGGCTTGCTTCTACTTGGTTCCCTACCAGACACTTGGGAAACATTTAGAACTTCATTGTCAAATTCTGCTCCGGATGGTGTGATCTCAATGAATTCTGCCAAGAGTAGTGTCTTGAACGAAGAGATGAGAAGAAAATCTCAAGGTTCTTCTTCTTCGGATGTCCTGATAACTGGCTCCAAGGGGAGAAACAAAACTCGTGGTTCTCAAAATAGAGAACAAAATAGGAGCAAATTCAGAGGCAGACTTAAGGATATTGAGTGCTATCATTGTGGCATGAAAGGGCACACAAAGAAGTTCTGCAGGAAATTGAAGAGGGAGAACAAAAACAAAGAGGAAACTAAAGAAGATGGCAATGAAAATTACCTAGCCACCGTCACCACCGAAGATCTTGTTACTATCCTTGATGCGGATATGATAAATATTGCTTGTAATGAGTCAAGCTGGGTTGTGGACACTGGTGCCGCATCTCACGTGACATCAAGGAAGGATTTTTTCTCTTCCTATACTCCTGGTGATTTTGGAACCTTGAGTATGGGTAATGAGACTATTTCTAAGGTGGTTGGTATTGGTACAATTTTTTTGAAAACTAGAGTTGGAACTAAACTAGTTTTGAACAATGTGAAACATGCTCCTGATATTCGTCTGTACCTGATTTCTGTTGGTGTTTTGGATGATGAAGGATATGTTAGTACCAACGGTGATGGAAAATGGAAACTCATTAAGGGTTCCTTGGTTGTGGCTCGTGGTAACAAACGTCGTGGTCTATACTGGACTATGGTTTCTGCTTGTGTTGATATAGTGAATGCAGTTAAGAGCGATAACTCTTCAACGTTATGGCATAAGAGGCTTAGCCACATCAGCGAGAAAGGACTTCATGTTCTAGCCAAGAAGAAATTATTGTTAAATTTCAAAAGTGTTAAATTAGAAAAGTGTGAGCACTGCTTGGCTGGTAAACAAAATAGAGTTTCTTTTAAGTCCTACCCCCCTTCAAGAAAGACAGAGTTGCTTGAATTGGTGCACTCTGATTTATGCGGTCCAAGGAAGACAAAGACATTGGGTGGTGCATTCTACTTTGTCACTTTTATTGACGACTGCTCGAGAAAACTTTGAGTCTATGTCTTGAAAACTAAAGACCAAGTGTTAGGTGTCTTCAAGCAGTTTCAGGCTTCAGTTGAAAGAGAAACTGGAAAGAAATTGAAATGTATTCGTACTGATAATGGTGGTGAATATTGTGGACCATTTGACGAATACTGCAAGCATCAAGGCATTAGACACCAGAAGACTCCTCCGAAGACTCTTCAGCTAAATGGTTTGGCTGAGAGGATGAACAGGACCTTGATGGAAAGAGTTAGATGTTTGCTTTTTGAAGCAAAGTTGCCGAGCTCATTTTGGGGTGAGGCTTTATTGACCGCTGCACATGTTATTAATCTATCTCCTGCTATTGCTTTGCAAAGTGATGTACCAAATAGTGTTTGGTATGGAAATGATGTTTCCTATGACCATTTGAGAGTATTTGGTTGCAAGGCTTTTGTACATGTGCCGAAAGATGAGAGGTCAAAGTTAGATGCCAAGACAAGGTAGTGCATCTTTGTTGGATATGGCCTTGATGAATTTGGTTACAGGCTATATGATCCAATTGAGAAGAAACTTGTGAGAAGCCGTGATATTATTTTCATGGAGAATCAAACAATTGAAGATATTGACAATGCGGAGAAGCTAGAATCTTCAAGTTTTGATGCTATAATTCATCTAGAAGAAGTTCCTCACACAAGTATGCATGATGTTATTGGGTTTGATGATCACGGTGATGCCCATAATCATGTATCAAATCAACATGTTGATGTTGATAATAACAATGATATTGTTATTGATGATCCTCCTGCTCATGAAGTTGTGGACGAATCAAATATTCCGCTCAGGAGGTCCACAAGGCAGCAGGTTCCTTCCTCTCGTTATTCACCCAATGAGTATGTATTACTCATTGATGGGGGAGAACCTGAATGTTATGAGGAGGCCATAGAAGATGAGCACAAAGATCAATGGATTGAAGTCATGCAGGATGAGATGAAGTCTCTGCATAAGAACCACACTTATGAGTTGGTAAAATTGCCCAAGGGCATAAGAGCTTTGAAGAATAAGTGGGTGTTCAAAGTTCAAGTTGAAGAACACAACTTGAAGCCCATGTACAAAGCTAGATTGGTTGTTAAGGGATTTGGTCAAAGGAAAGGTATTGACTTTGACGAAATATTTTCTCCTGTTGTCAAAATGTCCTCGATTCGCACAGTTCTGGGTTTGGCTGCTAGTCTTAATTTAGAGATTGAGCAGATGGATGTGAAGACGGCTTTCCTTCACGGTGACCTTCAAGAAGAGATTTATATGGAACAACCTGAGGGCTTCAAAGTAGAAGGTAAAGAAAATTTTGTGTGCAAACTCAAAAAGAGTCTTTATGGCTTAAAGCAAGCTCCTAGACAGTGGTATAAGAAGTTTGAATCTGTTATGGGGGAGCAAGGCTATAAGAAGACTTATTCAGATCATTGTGTATTTGTACAAAAATTTTCTGACAATGATTTTATCATCCTTTTGTTGTATGTGGATGATATGTTGATTGTGGGCAAGAATACTTCCAAGATTGACGAGTTGAAAAAAGAGTTGCGTAAGTCTTTTGCTATGAAAGACTTGGGTCATGCCAAGCAAATTTTGGGCATGAGAATTACTCGTCTCAGAGATGAAAGGAAGATTTATTTGTCACAGAAGAAGTACATTGAACGTGTACTAGAGCGCTTCAATATGAAAAATGCTAAGCCTGTTAGTACACCTCTTGCTAGTCATATGAAGTTGAGCAAGAAGATGTGTCCTACAGTTAGGGAGGAAAAAGAGAGCATGGCCAAAGTTCCATATTCCTCCGTCGTCAGAAGTCTAATGTATGCAATGGCATGCACTAGACCTGATATTGCTCACGCAGTTGGTGTTGTTAGCAGATTTCTCGACAATCCAGGAAAAGAGCATTGGGAAGCTGTGAAGTGGATACTCAGGTATCTTAGAGAAAGCTCAAATGAATGCTTGTGTTTTGGAGCATTAGATCCAATCTTGAAAGGCTATACAGATGCTGATATGGCAGGTGACCTTGATAACAGAAAATCCACTACTGGATATCTATTTACTTTTTCAGGGGGAGCTATATCATGGCAGTCAAAGTTGCAGAAATGTGTTGCACTATTTACAACTGAAGCTGAGTATATTGTGGCTACTGAAACTGGCAAAGAGATGATATGGCTAAAGAGATTTCTTCAAGAGCTTGGTTTGCATCAAATGGAGTATATTGTCTATTGTGACAGTCAGAGTGCAATAGACTTGAGCAAGAACTCCATGTACCATGCAAGGACAAAACACATCGACGTCAGATATCATTAGATTCATGAGGAAGTGGAAAGCGAATCATTTCACATCAAAAAGATCCACACAAGTGAAAATCCTGCAGATATGCTGACCAAGACGATATTGAAAGACAAGTTCGAGTTATGTAAAGAACTTGTGGGTATGAGCTCTCTCTAAAGAAGATGAAGATAGTTGTGGGGTTCCAAGCCCCATTTTGGTTAAAGTCTTAAGTTGGTACAACTTCATATCAACTAAACTTACCAAGATAACTACATAGTTGCAAAGTTTGAAACTTAGTTGCAAAGTTTGAAACTTTGGTATTTTTTATATGTCATTGGTGACATCATTAGGAGTAGATTTCTCCTATAAATAGAGAGCCATTTTGCTCATTTCTAAATACACCAAATTAGAGAGAAAAAACCATTTTGAGAGCAAAGTGAGGTATTCCATAGACTATACAAGAAAATAGTCTGTGAAGAAAAATAGAGTGTGAGCGATATTTTAGTAAGGTGAAAACCAAAAGAGTGTTATTCCTTTTGAGTATGTAGTAGTCACTTTGAGTATTGTATTCATGACTACACAGTGTAAAATTCCTTACTTTAGTGATATCAGTTGCTCCTCTTGGTCCGTGGTTTTTCCCTTATTTAAAAGGGTTTCCACGTAAAATTCTTGGTGTCATTATTCTCCCATTTTATTTCCATTACTTTTACCATATATACTTTTGTGCTTGTCCGTGTTTTCCCAACACCTACTTAGACTGAGAGATTTAGAGAAATGGCTAAAAGAGGAGAGAATGAGCAGGCACAAAAAGCTTTTGGGTGGGCTGCCAGGGACCCCTCTGGAATTCTCTCTCCCTTCCATTTCTCCCGCAGGCACCTTCTTCATTATAGGTTGACTACAATATCGCATCTCTTTAGAATACAATTCTTTGAATTTAATGAGTATAAACATGCATGTCTAGCATATCAGCGGTAGGCACTGAATGTTTTTCATCGGTAAACTTTTGCATACCAAGTGTGTTAAGCTAAAAAATACCCTTTGTTTCCATGCTTTGAAGTTCTCTCCAGAGAATTTTTCTGATTTTTCCGTCTGTGGCACAAAAGTTCGACTTGGTGCCGCAACAGTCACATATGTAGTTGTGCTTTCAATTGCCATTTTTTCATTGTCAAAATTGACAAACTGATACAGAGTTGAAAACTTGTCACAACAACAACGACGAAGTTTTTATATTCTTCAAATCGTTGTTCAAGTATGAACTTTAATATTCCAACAAATTTTTATATTCTTCGAGTTGATAGATTAATTCACACTTAATATTTAACAAATTGATGAAATTTTTATATTCTTTGAATCAAATACACAGTCTGATTCTTTCGGTAAAATTTTTATATTTTTCAAATCAAAGGAGTACAAAATTAGAAGATTATTAGTCTCCAAAAAACCAGACACCATTAAATTTCAAAAGGAGTAGAAAACCATAAATATTTTAGTTTCCAAACAATAATACACATTACTAATAATAAAAAACAATTTCTTTAAGATTGTTATCTAATCTATATTACCAAAATATTTAGAACAACAACTTTACATAAAATTCGTAAAAAATAACAAAGTTTAAAGTTCAAAGATCGTACGAAATTTAAATGGTTTTGAACTTTTAGTTTAGTTGATTATTAATATGAGAAATGCTAGATTATCAACTTACATATCCAAACAAAACTTTAATTTTATGGGAATGTCAATTATTTTGTTATCAAAGGAGTGGATTTCTTTCCTTAGCACTCGTGCAAATATGGAAAAAAACTTATAGTGGAGAGGAGTGGGGATTCACAGAATGTATTCCATTTCTCAGAATTGCCTTTCAAAAAGTGGGGCAAGCAGTGTGTTATTACAAGTTCCTTCGCCACAGACAGACACAGAGATTTTGAGAAATGGCGAAAAGAGCAGAGAATGAGCAGGCACAAAAAGCTTTTGGCTGGGCTGCCAGGGACCCTTCCGGAATTCTATTTCCCTTCCATTTCCCCCGCAGGTATCTTCTTCATTATAGCTTGCCTGAATCGCAACCCATTAGAATGAGTATAATTATAAACATGCATGTTGTATTCGCCAATTGTTTTAACTCTTTGATTTATGACCAAAAGAAATGAAAATTGTGAATTTTTTATATATGTTTTTCTGTTTGAATTGATGGCAGAGAAAATGGTGATGATGATGTTACAGTGAAGATACTTTATTGTGGAGTATGTCACTCAGACTTGCATATTTTGAAGAATGAATGGGGATTCACAAAATACCCCATTCTCCCTGGGTAACAAAACTTTAATTTCATGTTAAAATATCAGCAATTGTCTTCAAAACTATGCTTAGTTTTAGTTCTCTTTCAAATGTTTTGTACATTATTATTTTTTTGTACATATATACGAGTCATACAAAATTATTTAGGTTGTAATCTAACAGACACGGGAGAAGAGTAGAATTTAATTCATAAAATTCTCTTTAATCCTGTTTCTTTTTTATCCTCATGAAACCTGAAAGACATAGTTGCAGTGCGGATCCGAAAGCAATTGATAATCACAAGGAATAGGTGAATTTAGTTAGATACCTAATAGCATTGTTCACCATTAAGTGTAGTTAGTGTTGGGTTCGAAAGGGGTGTGATTAGGGCGTCATGCGGAAACTTACAATTTGCAAATCATATGATTGATAAATTAGATAACAAAACCTTATATTAAAAATAAAAATATTATTATATCAAAACTAATATAAAGAAAAACATTGAAACTTTAGAGAGAATAAATCTCCCCATAAACAAGACTCTTAAACAACTACATTGTGGATGTTATTGTTTTTTGTGTTAGAAGAAACAAACTTATATTTATAGAGTCCTAAAATCTTTCCTACTAGAAAAGAACTAGCTACTCCAAAACCTTTTCCTAAGAGGAAAGAATAAACCAAATATGAAAGAATATTATATTTTTCTTTCAGAAAAAGTAAAAACATTTATGGTAATGTTTTGTCTTTTCTTTAAGGAAAAATAAATCTTAAATTATGGTAAGAAAATCAGGGCAAAACCCTAACAGTTAGTAGCAGGTCTAGTCAATGTACTGGAGCTAATCCTTTTGGAACTGATTGCATCCAGGGAATGCTTATCAATGAAATCATTATCTCATCCTAAATTTACACATTAGAGCTCCTTCTCATAATACTTGACAGACATCAGATTTCAGGTGCGATGGATATTATCCCTCCAATCTTAACTGCAATCTCGAGTTTGAACCCTAGAAATGAGAAAACACCTAGTAGGGAGAAGTTCCCCCTTTAATGAATCCAGATAAGTTGAGGCCCCAAAGATTTACTGGGCACTGAAATTTGACAAAACGATTTCAGGTTTACTTCATTACAAGTTCACTGTTACTAAATAGTGTTTGTTAAAAATTTCTGTCTGTTCTTAGTCCTAGTTAGAAGTGCTTTTGCCTGTTCTCTGGTATCCAGATTTGAATCACACATTATCAAATCACCATTACATGAAATTCAGGAAAAATTAACTAGATGAACACTAGCATGTTACATTTTGGTTCTTCAATCAATGGTTTACCAGTTTTAGAATCACTCTGAATAGTAGGATAGGTAGTCAACAATATCTTGAATCTTTCCAACTTAATGTCAGAAGTATTAGTTTTAGATTATATTACAGCATAAATAACTTATTTGTGTGCAGGCATGAAATTGTTGGTCTCGTGACAGCAGTTGGCAGTAGTGTCCATAAGTTCAAGGTTGGTGACCGAGTTGGAGTTGGGGTGATTGTAGGCTCCTGTCAAACATGTGGCATCTGTGAACAGAGCTTGGAGAACTATTGTCCCAAAGTGATATTTACCTACAACTCCACAGATCATGATGGTACAAATACCTATGGAGGTTACTCTGATATGGTAGTTGTTCATCAGCGCTTTGTTCTTCAATTTCCTGACAACCTACCATCTGATGCTGGGGCACCTTTATTATGTGCTGGAATCACTGTATACAGCCCGATGAAGTACTATGGTATGACTGAACCAGGCAAGCATTTGGGTGTTGCTGGATTAGGTGGCCTTGCTGTGAAGATTGGAAAGGCCTTTGGGTTAAAAGTTACTGTCATCAGCACCTCTCCAAAGAAGGAAGATGAGGCCATCACGAAGCTTGGTGCGGATACTTTCGTTTTAAGTAGTGATCCTGCAAAATTGAAGGTACGTAAGTGGAAAAAGAAATGAAAGTAAAAAGTTCAAAAATCCTAAACAAGTAATGTTCTTCAGATGATTAAGAAAGCAGTTTAGCAAAGTTGTGAATGTTTATATGACAACATTTAAGTCACAAAGGTTTTGTTAAAAAAATTCAACACCATTGCAACAAAAACTTGGAAATAAAGTTCTTGATGAATCAACTAGAATAGATAAAGTATTGAGTCAGCAGCCTACATCGTAAGCATTTTATAACCAAATTAGTTGAGGTGGACTATATGAATCTTCAGGTAGCTCAATCACAAGTTAGTGGAGGTCCCGGTATATAGTAAGCACTGTTTGTGTATTTAAATTGTAACATTAAGCTTAGTTGCTTGTTTTCTGGTTTTTGTTCGCGTTGTAATAAAAATTTGCATAATTATTTCTATTGAATGTGAGCTTACTAGCGATGTGAGAGCAGTTGAGAGAAGAATCGAGAATGAAAGAGATACAGAGGAAAATGAATTAACCGACTTACTTTCTCATTATCCCAAAAGTTCTATTTATACACAGCTAACAACTAACAGAAAATTAATTACTTGGTAACGAACTCACTAACAAACTTGTTAACAAACTAACTACATCAGCTAATTATATACAATATTCATTTCATCACTCCCCCTCAAGTTGGGTGATTGAATATGTCCAACATTCCCAACTTGAACAATATATCACTGTGCAACTGCTTTCCTAAAGCCTTGGTGAAGATGTCTGCCATTTGTTCTCTGCTTGCTATGTAAGTAGTTTTGATAAGCCCCTCATGTAGTCTTTCTCTGATGAAATGGCAGTCTATTTCTATGTGTTTTGTTCGTTCATGATACATGGGTTTCGAAGCAATTTGCATAGCTGCTTTATTGTCACAATGAAGCTCTATAGGCAGGTCAATCTGAGTACCAAGTTCCTTTAATAACCCCTGCAACCATACTAATTCTGCCACTGTTGTTGCCATACTTCTGTACTCAGCTTCTGCTGAACTCCTTGAAACTGTGTTCTGTTTCTTGGACTTCCATGATACCAAAGATTCACCAATTTTAATACCAAAACCTGTGACAAATTTTCTGGACAGTACACACGATGCCCAGTCTGTATCACAAAAGGCATTGATTCTGCCTGACCTTGTACTGCTCATAAAAAGCCCCAAACCAGGTTGCCCCTTAATGTACCTTACTACATGTATTGCTGCATCAAAATGAGACTTCTTTGGGGCATGCATAAACTGGCTCAAATATTGCACAGCAAATGAGATATCTGGCCTTGTCATGGCTAAGTATAGAAGTCTCCCAATCAATCTTTGATACACTCTTCTATCCTCTAACTCAGCATCACCAGTGATATTAAATTGAGTGTCATACTCTAGGCTTATCAGCTTCTGATTCTGCTCAAGAGGAGTTGTAGTTGGTTTTGCTCCAGCTAAACCATACTCTGACACTAACTCTAAAGCATACCTCCTTTGATTCATTAAGATTCCACCCTTTGACCTTGCAAATTCAATGCCAAGGAAATACCTTAACTCTCCGAGATCCTTCATTTTGAAGTTATGATGCAAGATGTCTTTTGCTTCTTGAATTAATTCTCACTATTTCCAGTGATCAAGAAATCGTCCGCATATACCAAAATGATTGCAATGCCACCAGTAGCATTTGTTTTAGTAAACAGTGAGTAGTCCAGTTTTCTTTGTGTGAACCCTGAGTGTGTGAGAGCATTGGTTAGTTTCAAATTCCATTGCCTGCTAACCTGTTTTAAACCATATAAAGATTTGAGCAGCCTACAAACTTTGTTCTCCCCCTGGCTGCCAAAGTCGGGAGGCAGGGTCATGTACACTTCTTCAACCAGATCACTATGGAGGAAAGCATTGTAGACATCCATCTGGAAAAGGGACCAACCTGACTGAGCAGCTAGAGCCACAACACATCTGACAGTGACCATTTTAACAACAGGAGAAAAGGTGTCATGATAATCCAAGCCTTCCTGTTGAGTGAAACCTTTGGCAACCAGTCTGGCTTTATACCTCTCAACACTACCATCAGCATTGTACTTGATTTTATATACCCATTTACAACCTATAGGTACTTTGCCCAAAGGTAAATCAACAATTTCCCAAGTGTTGTTGTCACTGAGGGCTTGTATCTCTTGGTCCATAGCAAGGATCCAACCACTGTCCTTTGCAGCTTGTGCAAAAGAAGAAGGTTCAGTCATGGAAGAGGACAATGTGGAAAGGTAGGACTTGTAAGAAGGAGTGAGATTAGAGTATGACAGGGAAGTAGAGATAGGATGTGGGGTCTTGGAAGAGGTGATATAGTCAGTGTGCCAAATGGGAGGTTTGATGGATCTGGATGATCTTCGTTGAGGAACAAGAGAATGAAGGGGCAAATTAGGTGGTGCAACGGTTTCAAGGGCAGGAGATGAGGCAGACAGTGGTGAAGAAGTGTGATGAGTATCAGAGGATGGAATAGGAAAGCAATCATCTGTAGGATGAGGAAATGGAGGGAGAGGAGTAGGAAAACAAGAAGGATGAGATGGAGGAAGAGAATCAAGAAAAGTGCGTTTAGGATGTTTGAAGGGAAAAACAGTTTCTCGAAAAGTAACATCTCTGTTGACAAAAAAAGAACCAGAAGCAAGGTCATAAAGGCGGTAACCTTTCTGAGTGTCGGAATAACCCATGAAAACTGAAGGGATAGATTTAGAGGAGAATTTGTCAGTGACATTTGGTTTGGTGGCATAACATAAGCAGCCAAAAACTCTAAGAAAGTGCAGGTGAGGAACTTGATTATGAAATACTTCATAAGGAGATTTACCTGCTAAAACAGAAGAAGGAAGTTTATTGATTAAGAAAGTAGCAGTAAGAACACATTCCCCCCAAAATTTTAAGGGCACATAAGCTTGAAACCTGAGAGCCCTTGCCATCTCAAGAAGATGTCGGTGTTTTCTCTCAGCAATGCCATTTTGCTGAGGGGTATGCACACAAGTACTTTGATGGATAATGCCTAAGGAAGAAAAAAGGGTGCGACATTGGTTGTTGAAGAACTCCAGGCCATTATCTGATCTAACAGTTTTAACAGTTGCTGAAAATTGAGTTTTGATAAGAGTAATGAAAGCTGAAATGAAAGTCACAACCTCACTTTTATATCTCAACAAAAATATCCAAGTCATTCGTGTATAGTCATCAACAATGGTAAGAAAGTATCTATGACCATTGTAAGTACATTGCTTATAAGGGCCCCAAACATCCATATGAAGAAGTTCAAAAGAAGCTACAATTTTCTTAGTACTAGAATGAAAAGGTAATCTAGTTTGCCTTGCAAGGGGGCAAACATGACAAGTAGGAAAAACTTGATGTTGGAAAATAGGCTTCAGAGAGGCAATCTTTTGGAAGACAGCAACAGGAGCATGTCAAAGTCTCAGATGCCAAACAGAGGGATTCGAAGTTTCTGAGGAATTCGAATTGAATGAGGAACTGGAATGAAGTGCAGTGGAAAGTGATGGTTGCTTGGTAGATGATGGGAGCATGTAAAGACCTCATTTCTCCTTACCAATCCCCCTCACCTTGCCAGTGCAAAGGTCCTGAAAAAGGAAAAAATGGGGATAAAAAGACACACACCAGTTCAGTTCTTTAGTTAGTTTGGAAATAGATAAAAGGTTATATGAGAATTGAGGAATGTAACGGACATTGTGGATATCATGATTTTCACAAAATTGGACAGATCCAGTGTGAGTAACTTCAGTTGTATGTCCATTAGGTAAATGCACACTGCTAGAAACAGAATGTGCAGGAGTAGGGTTGAGTAGTGTATCCTTGCTTGCAACCATGTGATGTGTAGCCCCAGAATCCACAATCCAGGAAACTGCATCATTACCTGCAGCAAAACAAGTATAGGATGTATTGAATGTCGAAGGAGCATTACGGGTAATACCTGCCATGTTGGATAAAATCTCCTGAGGTGCAGAATCTTTGTCAATCAGTTTCAGCAGATGATTATATTGATCAGGAGTAAATGTTAGCACAGTTTGACAAAAAAGACTATTATCAGGAGTAGGATCCTAGTTCTCAGTACAAGCCATATTATTCACATGAGGCCTTCTATTTCCTCCAGAATTCTGTGGTCTGTTATTGCCAGAGCTTTGATCCCTAAAACTTCTGTCATCTACCCCTTTCTTCTTAGTGAACTTATAGTGTTGAAGGTACCCAATTAACCTATAACAATTAGCTCTTGTGTGATTTTTCAGGTGGCAATGATCACAGTATAACCCTGTGCTCTGGTTAGATTTATTGTTGTGAACTAAGGCAAGTGCAGTAGGATCATGAATCTCTAACTTCTGTAAGGGCAACACACAATTGGATATCAAACTAGACTGCATTCTCTGACTTTCATCCTGCATAATCATGTTATATGCTTGATTGAGGCTAGGACTAGGAACTGTGAGGAGTATCTGACTTCTCGATTGAGCAAAGCTATCATTTAACCCCATCAGAAACTGCATAAGCTTTTGCCTCTCCATGTGTTCTGCATAAACTCTATATTTATCACACTCACATGCTGGTAATGGTACTAGGGACACGTATTCATCCCAGAAGTTTCTCAACTTAGAATAATACTCAGAAACAGTGAATGTTCCTTGACTCATGGTGTTAATTTCTCGGTGAATCTGATAGATCCTAGTTAGATTGCGTTTGTCGAACCTCTCTTTCAGATCCTTCCAAACACTATGTGCATTGTATGAAAACATCAGGCCATTGGCCAATTCTTTCGAAACTGAATTCGTGATCCAGGATAACACAAAGGCATTACACCTCTCCCACTCATGTTCTAGATCTCCTTTGTAATGTTCATTTCGACAATTTCCATCAATGAAACCTATTTTATTCTTCGCTAACAGTGCTACTCTCATGGAATTACTCCATCCAGTATAATTCTCAATACCAGTAAGCTGTTGAGGAATTAAAATGCTACCTGGTGTATCTGATGGATGCAGATACAAAGGATTTCTGGGGTGAATATCTGTGAATCTCTCGATCTGTTTAGGAATTGAGGTATTCCTCTCTTGATTCGAAGTTTCTGAGAAATCGACTCCAGCTCCAGCTCCGTTCACCTTTATCGAATCGAATCGGCGATGAATTTATGATTTTCTGGTGAATTTGTGTTTTCCGGTGAGTGAATTATCGTCGGTGACCAACTGATCTTCCAATTCTCGAATTGTGCGGAAGAAAAAACTCTCTAGAACAGCTAGAATTTCATCGGAACCTACAACTCTGATACCATATTGAATGTGAACTTACTAGCCATGTGAGAGCAGTTGAGAGAAGAATCGAGAATGAAAGAGATACAGAGGAAAATGAATTAACCGACTTACTTTCTCATTATCCCAAAAGTTCTATTTATACACAGCTAACAACTAACAGAAAATTAATTACTTGGTAACTAACTCACTAACAAACTTATTAACAAACTAACTACATCAGCTAATTATATACAATATTCATTTCATCACTATTAAAAGGACTTCCCACATTTTGGCTAAGTCATGCATGGTGAAAGGTGAGAGCTAGCTCAGTTCCAAATAAGTAGAAGAGACCATTGTTTCTATGACTTGGAAAAGAGTAGCTATGACTAGTAATCTTTAGCTTACACGGTTTCAGTTTAGAATTGGTCAGTAGTATTAACTTGCTTGCAAGTTGCAAAACCAAACAAAGCAAACACACCCAACATGGAAATGGAATCTTGGAATGAGGATGGCTGGGTAATTAGGTGTTTGAGGTTCTAGATTTTAGAACAGAACAATAACTTTAAATATAACCGACAAATTAACGAACGACAATATATAAGAAGCGAGATTTTTTTTTTATTTTAAGATGAGTGGAACTTTTTTTTTTTTTTGCTTTTTCTAATTGTTAATCTTATATATTTTTTTAATTTATTTGTGAAATTTGCATAAATAGCAATCTTTTTTATTTTAAGATGAGTGGAACTTCTCTTTTTTTTTTTTTTTGCTTTTTCTAATTGTTGATCTTATATTTCTTTAATTAATTTTTATTTTTATTTGTGAGGTTTGCATAAATAGCCGAAGAGGTTCAAACCCACAACTCTAGCATGGGAAAGCATTCCCAAGACCCCTTCCTTACCACTAAGCCATCAATTAGTTTTGTTAAGGGCTTCACAAGTTAATATACATATATATTTATTTAATTTTTTAATACAAGTATAGGGTTTACGGAAAAGCTATTGGGTTCGCCCGAACCCCCACTAAGATAGGCATAAAGTATCAATACATTTATTTTTATGAAGGTAAATACCATTAGATGTAACTTTTCAAGAATGAAAACATGTATTAAAACAAAACTGAAAAGAGTAATAACATAAGTGAGAAAAAAGACAAGAAATGTAGTGAGACAAGAGAGAGTTTTCTTATTCTTCCAAGTATAATCAAGTGTTTTCCAAATCTTCAAGTGCATAACACAATCTCAAGACCTCTATTTATATTGTTATAAAAAGGCATACAAAGAGATAACAATAAACATGATATTAATTTTTGAGAATGTTGGGAAGATCAAGGGGTGTAGAAGATAAATGAGGAGATGGTGAAGGTGTGAGTCTTATTACATATAATGGTGAAATTACACCTTGAAGTTATGGACATCCACATTAATATAATATATTTACAACAAAACATTAATTACATATAAATTATAACTAAATTAAAAATGATGAGAAAAACATAAAAATGCCCTAAAAAAGGAGAAAAAAAATTAAATATGCATAGAGATCATAGAGAGGTGTCACGTCACTTTGTCTATATCTAGCTTTATTTTATATATCTATATATAAAAGTAAGAATAGAGGTCATAGCCTATATCTAGCTTTATTATATATATAGATTTTTCTTCATTTTTTGTTGGTTTTCTCTTTTAAAATTTATTTATGTAATACATAATAATAAAATAAAATAAAAAAGAGCCTTATTTTCCCCCAATTTTCATTGGTTTTTTCTTTTTAAAATTTATTTATGTAAATATATTCTTTTTAAAATTTATTTATGTAATTTTATTTTTTTTTGGAATATTTTTATATCTATTATATTTTTAATAGCTCAAAAAAAAATTAATTCAATTGAATGAAAAGAGAAAATCGAGTTATTTTAATCAAAATTGAACAATTTGAGTTGATTTGGGGCTTTCCGTCAAATGAGGGGTATATATGGTGAAATTAGTAATGGTAGGGAAAAAACTAACCTCACTTTAACGGTAAGGGCATAGTCAACCAATAAAACAAAATTAAGGGGTGTTTTTGACCCTTTTCCCTTATCTTTTTCATAGGTAGCATTGGATACTGGATACATTTGTTATAGTCATATACTCAATAATATAGTAATTTTTGTTTATATTTTTTATGAACTAATGAAATTGCAAGAATTATCATTTAATAAGGGAGTTTTCAATTTTTGTTCTTCAACGGTCGAATTTATATCTAGTAAAATATATATTCTGTAAAGGAGAAAAGTCATGTAAGGCATAAGTTGAGGATATTATAATGCAAGTATGTATATATATATCAGAAAATAATTTATCTTGAACACAAAAATTAAAAATTAGCACAAAATAAGGACAAAAGTGCAATATATGTATATATATGTGTTATCAGAAAGTTATTTATCTTGAACACAAAAATTAAAAATTAGCACAAAATAAGGACATAAGTGCAATATATGTATATATATATATGTTATCAGAAAGTTATTTATCTCGAACACAAAAACTAAAAATTAGCACAAAATAAGGTCAAAAGTGCAAAATTTTTATACTTTCGCTCTCCCGACTCAAGCTAATACATTAAAAATTAATGGGAAAATTATACAGAATAGTAAATATTTAGCCTGTATTAGGTGATATAGCTATAGTTTAGAAAATTGTAATTCGCGGCTATAATTTTTTCAATTCTTGCTATTGACCTGATTTGTATAATTCGCATAATTTGTATAAATCTAGAATTTGTATAATTCGGTTCCTGATAGTAAAAATCTAGAATTTTGTATATGTTTACCCTAGTTATTTGTATACGATTTATTATTTATAATAAATTACCTTGTTTGTATATTGACAAGCGAAATATATAAATGGAGTTCTGAAAAATTCATAAATGTATAAATACATAATTTGTATATATTTATCCTATTGGTATATTCGCAAGCGAAATATACAAACGTGCAGAAATATACAAACCTCAGCCTCCATATCAAACAGAACTATAGCTATGGAGCGCAGTTATTATAGCTTTATTATGTTTACTATTTCTAAAATTTTCTCAAAATTAAAATAGACTATGTTTTTCGGTCTTATTTCAATAGGCTCATATGGTATATAATTTGAAAGCTTAGGTTTTTTTGTTTTTTTATATCAATATTCTTTCAACTTAGCCGATTGACAATTAATTAAATCGATGACAAAACTATTGATTTCGTAAATTTGAGTGATGAAAATCAAATTAGAAAAGTAACTAACAAATGAAATATTTTATGTTAGTGAATGAATGAAATTATAGGCTTCTTAATTACAAGATTTGGACAATCTTCTTTCTTTTGAATTAATTTTTGAAGTGTGAATTGTACTCAAAATCTAATTTAACATGACATTAAAGACAAACCTGATGTGGGCTCCCAGGAAACCAAACAATTGCGGAGGTGGAAATTATTTTCTATTCATGAATGTGAGCATGTGACAAACCGAATTGGATCATGAAATCTCATATAAAGAATTTGGATTTGTACGGTATATATGAGGATAATAATGAAAGAAATGTCTCACATCAATGATTAATAAAATCCTAAGCTTCGTTGTTCAACAAGTGAATTCAAATTTTTAGATTCTTTAATATCTTGATGTTAAACTAAAAATTATTGGTTTATATATACTCTTAATTATTTAATTTTTTGTCGGTTTGCTTCACGGGTGTGATTAGCAAGGGATAATCATTCATTTTGTGGCATGTATAATTAATTATTAGTGTATTTGTCCGCGCTTCGCGTGTATATAAGAAAATATTAAATATATTTTTAAATAATTAATGTCATTATTTGATAAATATTCTAATAAATAATATAATAAAAGGGAGAAATATAAATTAAGTTACTATTATGATATTATCTATTCAGAAAAATTGTTAAAAAAGTTTCATGCTACAGTTTCAATTTAAAATTGCTGATAAAAAGATGAAAATATAAAATTGATATGAAAAGATTTAGTTAAATAAACAATCTAATTATCATAATTTCATACTAAATTTCATGATTTTATAGCAATATTATTGATTCAACCATTAATATTAAATCTACTTTATCGTAAGTTATGTGACTTTCTTTTTTTGTATAAATGACTATATAATAGAAATAAGAAAATCAAAATATATTTGTGCTAAATCATCGTGAGGGAAAAAATATTTGAATTATATTCGAACATAGTTATACACAAAATTCAAAAGTTAGAGTTTTTTTTTGATATCCGATGCTCGTAGTGACACTCATTTGATAAATATTGTGTCGCATAAGATCCATTAATATTTTAATTTATATTTAAACTTTCATTCTTATAGTGTGCATTGTGAAAAGAGATACTTAAGTTGCTACAGTGAAACATTACCGTTGAGGTTATACTTTTACAATAAAAATTAAATTAAATTAAACACATAATTTTGTCGTATTAAGATTATCAGATAGCGATGAAGAAATAATTTTTTTTTTAAAATATGAGTATGTAGTGTTCAAGATGTAGAAAAAGTATCAAGAGTTAGATAATTTTTTTCAATTTATATATATATGTGGGACAATAAAAGTTTAACAACATCAAAATAATTATTCCTATTATTACAATATTATTGTTGTAATTATTATAAATAAATTGGAACAATAACTCTCCAAAAGATAACTCCATTTTTTGATGTGGGAAAAATAAAATAATTTTTTTTACTTTCAATAATAATAAATTTAAACACAAATTTGTTATTAAGAGAATTAAATGATGAAATTTAAAAAATTTCTTGATAAATAAGAGAGTTGAATAAATTATTTTTTAGTATATATATACACACACACACACTTGATTATTTTTAGGGAAAAGGGTCAAAAAAATCCTCAATTTTAGTTTATTAGTTAAATATACCCCTATCATTGAAACAAAGTTATTCATACCATCACCGTTACTAATTTCACCATTTATATCCCTCAATTGACGAAAATCCCTAAATCAAACAAAATTGACCCGATTTCTTAAAAAATGACTCATTTTCCATTTTAAACCCATGTCCGACCCATCTATCTATCTTAAACCCAAAAGAATTTAACCCATTTTCTATACCCATTCTAAAAAGAAAATTCATTTGGAGCTACTTCTCCAATTGTGTTTCCCCAATTCTGCCATGATTCTTCATTTGAACTTTATTTATTCTTTAACAACAATGGAGCAGCCAAGAAATAAACTAGAAAATAAAATGAAAACAACCGGTCAATGGAGTAAATTTTATCAGAAAAAATAAAGTTTTTTTTTGGAGCAATAATTTTGTTGATCGAATTTAACATTAACAGGGAAGAGAGGGAGATGTGGCGTGACGTGACTTCAAAGACATTGTCGAGCAGCACCTAAACACACAAAAATCGATCCGATCTGAGCACTTTTAGACGAGTATGATGACTCTACTAATGGAGGAAAGAGAAGAAGGAGAGTGGCATCGTGGTCGGCCATGGCCGTTTCCGAAGCAAACCGTCGTCGCCGGAGCTCGAAGCAGACAATTGGAGAGAATCAAAGACATAGATTTTACCCAAATAATTACAACAAAAAAAATTAAACCAATAAAAGAAAATTCACAACCCCCACCCCTGTAATGTCTTCCTCAAAGATCCTACTCATTTGCAGAAACATCTGCACACCCCATCCTTCCCTCTAATTTTTTTCTCCAAACTTTCCGATTCCTTTTAGTGCACACACACCTACACACTTTCTTTTTTCATCATTTTAGTGTAGTATCTTTATTCACTATTATTAGAATTTAACTTTGTAAGGGAATTGGTGAGATAGGTAAATGTGCTTCTCACAAAGATGTCTGCTTTTTGCAGTCATGAGAAGAGGCAGCGATGATGATGTTCAGTTTTTGAGCTAGCTGACTCTGGAATTTGGAGAAAAATAATTTAAAAGGAAGAGTAAAAAAAGTTTGTAGAAATGGTGGCTAAAGGGCAAGGAAAATGAGTTAAATTATTTTGGGTTTAAGATAGATAGATGGATCAGGCATGGGTTTAAAATGAGGAATGGGTCATTTTTTAACAAATCGGGTCAAGTTTGTTTGATTTGGGGATTTCTCTCAATTGAGGGGTATAAGTGGTGAAATTAATAACGACGAGGGTATAAATAACTCTGTTTTAACGGTATGGATATATTCACCTAATAAACTAAAATTGAGGGGTATTTTTGACCCTTTTCCCATATTTTTATAATAAAATTTTATAATGCCTTTATTTATAGGATAACAATATAAAATATCAAATGATATCATGAACATGACTATTAATATAATTTAAGAGATATGATCAAGTCATGAAAGTAAGGAAAATAAAGACAATTAAATATCAAATGATATTATGAACATAATTATTAATATAATTTAGGAGTTATGATCATCAAAAGTCATGAAAATAAAGACAATTAAAATTTTCTATTAAAAAATATAAATAAATGAAGGAATATAATTGGCATATTCATTTTTGTACAACAATAAGATATATATAAATAAGAAAAATTATCAAAAAATGAGAAAAAAAAGAAGATAAATATGATTCTTGGCCAAAAAAATGTGTCACGCCATTTTTCTTTTATCTAGATAATTTATATGTTGGTAAAGAAAGTAGATTGAGAGAGAAAAACAATTTTACTAAGTCGTTTATATACTAATCAAATGCTTTTGCATTTTGAGTTCGGACCAGATCATAGCAGTAATTTCTGAAATTTCAAAAACTTAAGAACTTCTAACAATAACAATAAAAAAAAATTAAAATATGAAGATCACAAAGTTACGTATTAATAGTTACATTTTTTTATGAATTAAACTGTATTTTGAAAATTAATTAACTTTACATTCTCATGTTCTATCATTCATCTATTGGGCTAAAAATACCCTTGAAGTATTAGAAAAGGTCTAAAAATACCACTCATTCATCTATTGGGCTAAAAATACCCCTCCATCCACCTTTTTGGTCCATCTCTACCCTTAAAACTAACAACCACTTTTTAAAAATTATTATTATTATTATTTGTTACATGTCATTTTCTTATTGGATAAATTAAATCTCAACCCATTTAATTTTCCCCTACGCACCCATTGTAGTGAACATGATCAAACCCAATTAGAAGACCCATTAAAAAATAAATTGATTGAATCTTTCTCCCCTAACTCCAAGCCTCTTTCTTCTTCCCTCTTTTCTTATTCAAAAATTTCAAGATAATATTCAATCAAATAATACAATTTCCGCTGCAATACTAACTTGAAGTTGAAGGATTCAAGGAGTATTGATTTTTGCAGTCTTCTTTCCATCACGTAAAAAAACTACACCAAAATCTATCAAAATTGCACCTAAGCTATAACAAAACAGAAGCAAACCTGCACCTATATTATACCAAAAACTAAATCAAAACAGTAAAGAAACAGAGGCCAAAAGGCAATGAAAGTGCACCATAATGAGATTAAAAACTGGATCAAAATTTGATGATAAACAGCACCAAAGCTGGTCCAAAAACGAAAATAAAAGTGGTTCAAATTTACTTTATTAACGATGGAATACATTACAATGAAATTTATGAATTATTCCAACTCCTTAAACGTAAGAATATTAATCAAACTAAACACAATTTCACTATCATACCAACAATAATAGTAATTATAATTAAGAACATTATACTAACTAGACACCATCAACAAATTTTCATTTCATACACTTATCTAGATTGCACTGGACATTGTATCATTTGATTGAAAGTAGTCTAGAAATATTTTGAATAAGAAAAGAGGGAAGAAGAAAGAGGCTTGGGGTTAGGGGAGAAAAATTCAATCAATTTATTTTTTAATGGGTCTTCTAATTGGGTTTGGGTCATGTTCACTACAATGGGTGGGTAGGGGAAAATTAAATGGGTTGAGATTTAATTAATCCAATAGGAAAATGACCTGCTACAAATAATAATAATAAATTTTTTAAAAAAAGTGGTTGTTAGTTTTAAGGGTAGAGATGGACCAAATAAGTGGATGGAGGGGTGTTTTTAGCCCAATAGATGAATGAGGGGTATTTTTAGACCTTTTCAAATAGTTCAAGAGTATTTTTGGCCATTTTCCGTAATTAATAAAAAGTTGATCCACATAACTATAAAATTATATCTACATACTTTCTCCAGTAGCATACATATACATGTATAGGGGTGTATAAAACCGAACCGAAAATCGAACCAAACCGCAAACCGAGTCAACCCCAAAAAAAACCCGACTAGTGGTTTGGTTTGACTTGGTTTGGTTTTGAAAAAAAAACCCGACTATATTTGGGTTGGTTTGGTTTTAACTAAAAAAAACCAACCCGACATTATATATATAATTTTAAAATTTTATTTTATACATAAA
>JAJOOF010005347.1:0-13827 GCA_029582545.1 Solanum lignicaule
CAACACTTCTTACCCACATGAAGATAGATTATTTACCAAAATATAAGTTCATAAGACAGATTTAGAAAATCAGATGTCATACCAATTAGAAATACTTTTAAAAATAGCTCATACTCAATAACAATTTACTTTATATTATCCTAAAGTACAACAAGATTAACGATTATGAAATAATTTCAAAGATACTTTTAACTACTAAAAGGAAAAGTAGAAAAATCATAACAAGCTTATCATTCTTTCAAATTTATGCTATTAACGACCTATGGACATTCAAGAAATTGAACATGGTCGCTGGATTCACATGAAGTTCGGATCATATTCTAACACACCAAAAAATCGCCTTGAGGATTCAATTCTTTTCAAAAAAGTATCCCTACTGATTTTCTTTTTGATAAGAAATCAGGGCAAAACAGTTTTTAAAAGTTATAAAACAGATTTTTAAGGCAAATAATATTGATCTAGAATTATAAGAAGTTTCAGCTTTCCATGTCAAAAGGTCTAATACCAACCAACAATGAATTTCAGTTTTTTCTTTTTTCATGCTAATGTATCTCTTATTTCCTGTTGCTCTAACGTAACTCTTCAACAATAATGAAAGCGAAATTTCTCACATCCTAGCTACTCAAGCGAGAGGTGAAATCAAGGAAGCCATCATCAATGCAAGGGTATTCAAACCCGATTGAATAACTCATGGAAAAACAAATCCAACATCAATATCAAGAGAAATATGGTCTAGATTAATCAATTGCACCATAACTACCAACATAAGTTTAAACTCACAGTAGCTAAAATTGAATGGGAAAAACCCACAATCAGAAGAAAAAAAAGATACATCAAATACACACTAACTACACCTCAACAATTAAACTCAAAAGAAGAGATTCAAGAAGAAAACCTCAACAGCTCAAACTTGAAACTTCTTCATCTATAACCTCAAAAATGTAAGAACAGAACCTCCAGCAGTTGAAGAAGAAAACATCAAGATTTTTCAGATTTCACAAGCAAGCCTTCAGCCTTTCATTTCGTTTGATTTCACAAAAGTTTAGAGACAAATGGGTTTACATTTGAAGAAAAGAAAGGGTTTAAGTTTGCCCTAAATTTACAGATAAGAAGAACGTACCATAAGAATCAAATCCCTGAAAACGCTACAAGCTTTCCCTGAAATAGTGTTCTGGAACAACAAATCCAACATCAATTTCACCATAACTACCAACAAAACTTTAAACCCGCAGTAGCTAAAATTGAATGGAAAAAACCCACAATGAGAAAAAAAATACATCAAATACACACTAACTACACCTCAACGATTAAAGGAAAAAGAAGAGATTCAAGAAGAAAACCTCAACAACTCAAACTTGAAATTTCTTCAATTATAACCTCAAAGATGTAAGAACAGAACCTCCGGCTGTTGAAGAAGAAAACATAAAGATTTCTCAGATTTCATAAGCAAACCTTCAGCCTTCCATTTCCTTCGATTTCACAATAGTTTAGAGAGAAATGGGTTTACATTTGAAGAAAAAAAGGGTTTAAGTTTTCCCTAAAATTAAAGACAAGAAGAACTTACCATAAGAATAATCAAATCTCTGCAAAACTTTACAAGCTTGCCCTGAAATGGTGTTCTGCTTTATGAAAAATAGGTCAAAGAGAAGAGGAGTGACAGTGTATGGTGTTGTGTTTGTTGAAGAGATAAAGAATGGCTTTAGAAAATGTTTGTATATATCTGGTAGAGAGAAAAATAAATTAGATTTAATAAATTAATTAAAAATAAATTAGAGTGAAATGTTTTTAGCGGGTTTAGCCAAAATAAAAGAGGGAAATTATGGAGGGATTTAATAACCGTTCCAATAGAAAAAAAAATCGCATTAAATGTTGCCAAAGATGACTTTATGGCAACGGTTCTAGTAACTGTTGCAGTATGTAAGTCTATTGCAACGGTTTTCACACAGTAGCAACGTATTTATTGCCAAGTCGTATCAAAAACACCCAATCCTTTTGGCAACGGTTCAAACAGTTGCAATAGACCCTCTATAGTAACAGTATCTTAAGCGTTGCCAAAAATTCCGTTGCCATAGGCCTAATTTCTAGTAGTGTATGGCAGACACACGCAATCAAGAAAACAAACAAGTATATCTCACCTTAAAACTAAGCCCTCGGCCGGCAATGCCTCTGTCAACTGATCTATAAAAGAAACAACTACTCCCAGGAGATCATATAAATAAATACCCAACTAGCATAGAAGTCCACATTGGGCCGTCGAAGCCACCATGATATCTATACCAAAACAAAAAGGTAGGTATATACCAATACAATATCAAACAGCTCACAAGCTTCAGCAAACCAACAACATAGGCCAGTATGGCCATAACGTAGCTATACATCCCACACACTAGTCTGCAAGCCTCTAAGAGAAGTAAGATTAGTGGGACAGGGCCCCAACCTACCCATAAAGATATATACAACAAAAGGTAACAAACCTCCCAACTCTGGCAGCTCTGGAGGAAAGGGGCTAGCCAACCGGATAAAACTCAATCCTGCTGCTGAGGAGGTCTACTCAGTTGTTGTTCAGGACCTGCATGCATGAATGCAGCGCTCCCAAGGCAATGGGGTGTCTGTACAAAATAATGTACAGAATATGAAAGGCAACTATGATGAGGTATCCTAATATACTGGAATAATCTGATAAATAAATCAAGGATGAGATAAGTGTATTGACCTGCTCCTAAATCTAAACTTATCAAAAATAATAAAACAACAACATAACCAAGCCCTCATAAGCTCGGTAGGTACAAACAGCACACAAAACCACCTACTTATGCCCTCATAAGCCCGGAAGGTGCCAATCAGCCTGTATACCCTTATCGGTAGTCCCCTAGCCCCGTAGGCAGTCACATAGACCTCTTAGGCATTAATATAGCCCCGTAGGCAACACATAGCTCTCTTAGGCATCAACATAGCTTATAGACAACTCATAGCCCTCTTAGGCAACAATATGGCCCTGTAGGAAGCACATAGCCTTCTTAGGCGTCAATATAGCCCTGTAGGAAACTCATAGCCCTTCTAGGCATCAATATAGCCCCATAGGCAACTCATAGCCCTTTTTGGCATCCATATAGCCTTGTAGGCAAAACATAGCCCTTCTAGGCATAGATCACATTGCCGCAGCTAACCATAATAGCCCCAAGGGCAACATAACAATCCAATCGCTAAAAGCGAGCAATTAGTTATAAGCAACCTATACAAATAGCCTCTAAGTCGTGTCAAACATAGGGACGCTACTAACTGAATAAGAATCCCGACAAGGGAGGATTATATCAACTCGAGCAGCTAACAATCAACAATCACGGCTACAAGTATATCAAGGAAAACAACCCAAATGCATTGCTTCTAAGCTTTAAGGAAAAATTCTGTAAGTAGGAATACCCTTAACATACCTTTTTTGCTGAATTCACGTGTCCTAATAACTTTCATGACAACCCCCCTTGATAGTACAACAAGGCAGGATCATAATCAACATAAAAGAATAGAAAATATAACGAAAATCCAATAAAATATATGTATTTCCGTCGCAAATTGCTATTTGTGACTTATCAAACCTAGAGTCGATGAAAGAAGGGTCTTACCTTGATTATAAATTTGTAATACACCTCAAAATTTTAAAATATGCCCAAAGCCCTGCTATCGACACACCAAAGTACGATATGATAGGAAATCAATAAAAAAAAATTATACCATGTTGACGAACTCAACGCGTAGAACAACTTTTGTCAAGGACTTTAGTCACGAAAATCAGTAACTTGGCTTGTCCTAGAAGTGGGTTTTGTAGGTTGTGTGAGTTTTCTGGCTCTTCATTAAAGAAAAATGAAGAAAAGTCGAAAAATATGATATATATAAAGTTCCACCGACCTGGGGGACCCACCTCACCTGCCTGCTTGCGCAGTCTTGCGAAAATGTGAATATCTCCCCATTATGAAGTCGTATGAATGAACAAGTTGATGCGTTGGAAACTAGACTCGTAGACCTTCGATTTCATAGGTCGCGGGGACTATAACTCTTAATATATTGGCAGAAAATGTCTAAGACTTTTGACCCAAATTTCAGACAAATCTTTAAAAAGGAATTTACGGTAACTTTCGCCAACTTTTATTTTGCCACTTACCTAACTTCAAAACTTGAGATACAACACTTGAACACTTAAAATATCACATAACACATCATTCTTAATGTATTACCCACCCTCCTGGTCTTTCCACAAAGATACTAGTCAATTTATACGTTTCAATAAGTCGGGGTGTTACATCCATCCCCCCTTACAAACATTCGTCCTCGAATGAAAAATTTGAGTCACGCGGTTCAGTCCTTAGGAGTTGCCAAAATTTAGGCAGTGTATCTTTTGTAGATGTCACTATCCAAGAACCTGAAATGCAAAAATTTTAACCTAGGCGTCTCACATGATGACATAAATAGCTATGCACTATAGCTCCACCATAACAATGCGAGCAGATATACAACGAAAACCACAATAATAATAAGCAATAGTGTATATATATATATATATATATATATATATAAAATCAAATAGGTATCTTACCCTACTTCCCTAATATAAACTAATATGCCATCACCCTAGGGTATGAAACAAGTGAGGATATTCGGACCTCATGCCATCCTCAACTTCCCAGGTCACGTCTGCTCTATTCTTGTTTCTCCACAATACTTTTAACCGAAGCCACCTCTTTGGTCCTCAATTTACGGACCTGCCGATCTAAAATGGCAACTGGAGTTTCCTCGTAGGACAACTCCTCTGTGACCTGAACATCCTCAACTGGGACAACCCGAGAAGGGTTTCCTACGCACTTCCGTAGCATCGATACATGGAAAACTGGATGAACAGATTTTAGCTCCGAAGGCAATTCTAACTCGTAAGCCACCCGTCCTACCCTTCGAAGGATCCGGTATGGCCCAATGAATCTTGGACTAAGCTTTCATTTTTGCCAAATCGCATAACACTCTTGATAGGCGAGACTTTTAAGAATACCCAGTCATCAACACAAAACTCTAAGTCCCTTCGTCGCACATCTAAGTATGACTTCTGTCGGCTATGAGCTGTTAGCAACCTCTTCCGAATGAGCTTAACTTGCTCCACTGTCTGTTATACTAAGTCGGGTTCAATCAACCCTGACTCACCTACCTCGAACCATCCAATGGGGGATCTACATTTTTGCCCATACAAAGCCTCATAAGGTGCCATCCCGATGTTGGAATTATAACTATTATTGTATGCGAACTCTATAAGAGGCAAGTGGTCATCCCAACTTCCCTTAAAGTCTAGCACGCACGCCCGTAACATATCATCGCATGTCAAAATTGTGCGTTCAGCCTGTCTGAGGGTGAAAGGCTGTACTAAGATTAACCTGTGTCCCCAGTCCTTTCTGGAAAGATTTCTAGAAGTTGGCGGTGAATTGTGCTCCTCTATCAGAGATAATAGATATTGGACACCGTGTAGCCTAACAATCTTCCTAATATAGAGCCCTGCATAGTCTTCGGCCGTAAAAGTAGCCCTGACTAGTAAGAAGTGGGCTGATTTTGTTAGTCTATCAACAATTACCCAAATAGAGTAAAACTTGCGACGCGATCGAGGTAACCCTGTAATAAAATCCATATTAATTGCTTCCCACTTCCACAAAGGAATGGCTATCTCCTGAACTATCCCAACGAGCTTTTGGTGCTCAACATTCACCTGTTGGCAGTTAGGACACTGTGCCACAAACTCAGCAATGTCCTTCTTCAGCCCTGCCACCAATAGATCTCCTTAATATCATGGTACATTTTCATCGAACTAAGGTGAATAGAATAACGGGAATGATGTGCCTCTTCCATAAACCGATGCGGAAGCCCTATAACATTTGGAACACATAATCGACCACTATATCTAAGGACTCCATCTCCTGTTATATCAAATGCTAAAGTCTATTGATTCTGAGCCTTGGCTCTGAGCTGCTCTAAGCTAGGATCCTCTTGTTTCCATGATTTTACTTCTACAACTAGAGATGATACGACTGTGTCCTGAATTGTTACCCCACTATTTTCTACCTCTAGCAATCTGACTCCCAAGCTAGCTAACTGATGAAGCTCTCGCGCTAGCTCACGCTTCTTAACATCTAAATATGATAAACTACCCATAGATCTTTGACTGAGGGCATCAGCTACCACATTTGCCTTTCCTGGATGATATAAAATGTCCATGTCGTAGTCTTTCAGTAACTCAAGCCATCGACGTTGTCGCAGATTTAACTCCTTTTGTCTAAAGAAATATTGAAGGCTTTTATGATCTGTGGAGATGTCAATATAAATGCCATACAAATAGTGTCTCCAAATCTTTAGCACATGCACAACTACAACCAACTCTAAATCGTAAGTCAGATAGTTTTTCTCATGCTTTCTCAGCTGCCTTGAAGCATATGTGATAACCTTACCATGTTGCATTAGAACACATACCAACCCAACACCAAAAACATCACAATACACCGCATAGCCGTCTGAATGGTCTGGCAATGCAAGAACTGGTGCTAATGTCAACCTGTTCTTCAACTCCTGGAAACTATGCTCGCAGGCCTCAATCCACTGGAACTTAGCTGCTTTTTGAGTCAGCTTCATTAATGGTGCTGAAATTGAAGAAAACCCCTCTACAAACCTTTTGTAGTACCCAGCTAACCCTAAGAAACTACGAACCTCAGTCGGATTCATGGGTCTAGGCACAGTCTTTACGGTCTCAATCTTTTGTGTATCAACCGCAATGCCTGCATCTGATACAATATGGCCTAAGAAAGCTACAGAGTCCAACCAGAACTCACACTTAGAAAACTTTTCATAAACTTCTCGGTCTCGAAGAACCTGAAGGACTGCTCGCAGATGATTTGCATGCTCATCTTTTGAACATGAATACACCAAAATATCATCAATAAATACAATCACAAACAAGTCTAGATACGGCCTGAATATACTATTCATCAGGTCTATGAACACTGCTGGGGCATTAGTTAATCCAAAAGACATTACCAAAAACTCAAAGTGTCCATATCTAGTTTTAAAAGCTCTCTTTGGAACGTCTTTCTCCCGAACTCGTATCTGGTGGTACCCTGATCCTAAATCAATCTTTGAGAAACACTTAGCACCTTGTAAGTGATCGAACAAGTTAGCTATCCTCGGAAAGGGATACTTATTCTATAAAGTTGCCTTATTCAGCTGTCGGTAATCGATACACATTCTTAGTGAGCCATCTTTCTTCTTTACTAACAACACTGGTGCACCCCATGGTGAAGAACTAGGCCTAATAAACCCTTTATCCAGCAAGTGTTTCAGCTGATCCTTCAACTCCTTTAGCTCAGCAGGAGCCATTCTATAAGGAGGGATAGATATGGGTTGTGTACTTGGTAGCATATCGATAGCAAAATCAATTTCCCGTTCTGGAGGGATACCAAGGAGTTCGTCTGGAAATACATCTAGAAAGTCATTAACTACCGGAATAGACTGAAGAGTCGGTAATTCTGCATCTATATCATGAACGTGAACAAGATGATAAATACAATCCTTGGTAATCATCCTCTTTGCCTTAAGATAGGAAGTAAACCTACTTTTCGGCGTTGCTGTATTGCCTTTCCATTCCCGAGCTACCTCTCTTGGAAAGTGGAATCTAACAATATTTTTCTGGCACTCAACATTAGCATAACAAGACGCTAACCAATCCATAAGCATAATGACGTCGAAATCGACCATCTCTAACTCTACGAGATCTACAGATGTCTGACGATCGATAATTTCTACCGTTCAACCTTGATAGACTCTCCTGGCAACAATAGACTCACCAACTGGTGTAGATACAATAAAGGGTCGATATAATGACTCTGCTACTATACGTAACCTCCCCGCAATAAATGGAGTAACATAAGACAAAGTAGATCCAGGATCTATCAAAGCATAAACACAATAGGAGCAAACAATCAATGTACCTGTCACAACATCTGGTGCTGACTCTGAGTCCTGTCGGCCGGTTAATAAATATGTACGATTATGTCCACTACCAAAACTAGATGCTCCCTCTCTGCCTCCGCCTCTACCTCTATGTGCTGAAGTCTGAGGTCCACGCCCTGTAGACAGTGCTGATGAAGAGGAACCTACTTCTGACCTGGTCGACTGACCTATACCACCCTGACCTATGGTAAGGAAGTTTCTCCTCCCATGCCCCTCCTGTCCACAAGAATAACAACTTGTGGAACCCTGTTCACACCTCCTGAAATGCATCCTACCGCAAGTAGTGCAATGCGGCGGGGATATCCTAGCCTGGCCTGAACCCCTCTGTTGCTGCGAGCTTGATGCTCGTGAACCCTCACCTGGGCCTGATTGTTCCTGATGATCAAATCTACTACCCTAGAACTTATGTGGTGGAGGTCTAGGTGGCCTAATAGAACATCAGGGTTTGGGACCACCCTGAAAATCTCCCTGCGAACCAGCGGGCCTAGCCCTCTTCTCTCTCTCTCTCTCTCTCGACCCTCTCACTCGTATCTGTAGATGTCGGCGATCTTCTATGCCCTGTGCAAAGGCCTGAATCCGCGAGATATCCATATTATCATTTAGCGCAGCGGTAGAACAAGCCTCGCTATAGTCTGAGTTAAGCCCTCCCACAAATCTACGCACCCTGTCATGCATCGTATCAACAAATGCTGGTGCATATCTAGCCAATGAATCAAATCTCAGCCCGTACTCTCGGACACTCATACCACCTTGTCGGAGGTTCAGAAACTGGTCCACCCGGCCATCCCTAATCTCTCGAGGCAAATAGTGATCTATGAAAGCTTCTGTAAAGCTATCCCAAGTGGGTAGAGATGTATCTTTTCCCCTAGAACTCTCCCAACTTTCATAACACAATACTGCAATATCACGCAATCAAAATGTTGCTAACTCAACTGACTTAGTCGTTGAGGCATGCATGACTCTGAAGATCCTATGAAGCTGATCAACAAAGTGCTGAGGGTCTTCTCTGCAATTTGTCCCTGTAAACTGTGGAGGATTCAAGGCATGAAATTCACGAACTCTCAAACTTCCAAGCCCTTCAGAATGGTCCGGCTACATCTGGTGCAACTGGTTGGCACTGTGCTGCTACTAACTGTGCTAACATATATACTGCACTCTTGAAATCCTGATCAGATAGAATATGAGGAACTAGAGGTGGTACTGCTGGTGGAGCCAGTAGCCCTCGGAGGCTCCTAAAGCTGTGGAGAAGCTATAGGGGGCTGAGAAGATGTCTCCCCCTGGGTCTCACAATGGGCTACCTCCACCTATGGTACCTTGCCGGTACCCTTGCTTGCAGTTGTATCTAGCCCCTGGTTAGTTGTGGTCTGTCTAGTGTCAGTCATCTCTATCTTCATACAAGTATCAATTATAAGCCAGAACCTCAACCCTTAAGACACCGCTCTATAGAACGGGGAGAGCAAAAGAAGGATAGTCATTCTAACATGCCTGGCAGCTTCTTGCTTATCGGATGTGGTTCACAACACATTTAGAAACAAGACTCTACTAGACATGGCTTACAAACTCCCTAGGATACGACGTTGCTCTGATACCAAGTTTGTCACGCCCTAAACCCGAAGGGCGCAACTGGTTCCTAATGCCAAAACTCAGGCCCGAGCTTACCCTGTTGAACCATTTGCTACTAGCGCATGGTAGCCACACGCAATCAAGAAAACAACAAGTATATTTCGGCTTAAAACTAAGCCCTCGGCCGGCAAAGCCCTTGTCAACTGATCTATAAAAGAAACAACTACTCCCAGGAGATCATATAAATAAATAGCCAACTAGCACAGAAGTCCTGATTGAGCCGTTGAGGCCATCATGATATCTATACCAAAACTAAAAGCAGGTATATAGCAATACAATACATCAACAGCTTACAAGCTTCAGTAAACCAACAACATAGGCCAGTATGGCCATAACGTAGCTATACACCCCAGACAATAGTCTGCAAGCCTTTCAGAATAGTAAAGATTAGCGGGACAGGGCCCCAGCCTACCCATAAAGAGATATACAACAAAAGGTAACAAACCTCCCAACTCTGGCAGCTCTGGAGGAAAGGGGCTAGCCAACCGGATAAAAGTCAATCCTGCTGCTGAGGAGGTCTACTCAGTCGTGGACCTGCATACACGATTGCAGTGCCCCCAAGGCAATGGGGCGTCAGTACAAAATAATGTACAGAGTATGAAAGGCAATAAACTATGATGAGGTATCCTGATATACTGGAATAATCTGATAAATAAATCAAGGATAAGATAAGTGTACTGACCAGCTCCTAAATCTAAACTTATCAAAAATAATAAAACAACAACCTAACTAAGCCCTCATAAGCTCGGCAGGTACAAATAGCAGACAAGACCACCTAGTTAGGCCCCCATAAGCTCGGAAGGTGCCAATCAACCTATATACCCCTATCGGTAGTCCCCTAGCCCCGTAGGTAGTCACATAGCCCTCTTAGGCATTAATATAGCCCCGTAGGCAGCACATAGCTCTCTTAGGCATCAATATAGCTTATAGACAACTCATAGCCCTCTTAGGCAACAACATGGCCTTGTAGGAAGAACATAGCCTTCTTAGGAGTCAATATAGCCTTGTAGGCAACTCATAGCACTTCTAGGCATCAATATAGCCCCGTAGGCAACTCATAGCTCTTTTAGGCATCCATATAGCCCTGTTGGCAGAACATAGCCCTTCTAGGCATAGATCACATTCCTGCAGCTAACCACAATAGCCCCAAGGGCAACAATAACAATCCAATCGCTAAAAGTGAGCAATTTAGTTATAAGCAACCTATAAAAATAGCCTCAAGTCATGTCAATCAAGCGACGCTACTAACTGAATAAGAATCCCGACAAGGGGGGATTATATCAACTCGAGCAGCCAATAATCAACAATCACGACTACAAGTATATCAAAGATAACAATCCAAATACATTGCTTCTAAGCTTTAAGGAAACATGTCGTAAGTAGGGAATAGCCTTGACATACCTTTTTCGTTGAATTCACGTGTCCTAATAACTTTAATCACAACCCCCTTTGATACTACAACAAGGCAGGATCATAATCAACACAAAAGAATAGAAGATACAACGAAAATCCGATAAAAGATAAGCATTTCCGTCGCAAATTGGTATTTGTGACTTATCAAAGCTAAAGTCGATGAAAGAAAGGTCTTACCTTGATTATAAGTTTGTAATACACCTCAAAACTTTAAAATATGCCCAAACCCCAATTGTCCACACACCAAAGTACGATATGCTAGGAAATCGATAGAACAAATTATACCATGTTGACGAGCTCAACGCGTAGAACAACTTTTGTCAAGTACTTAAGTCACGAAAATCAGTAACTTGGCTTGTCCTAGAAGTGGGTTTTGTAGGTTTTGTGAGCTTTCTGGTTCTTCACTAAGGAAAATGAAGAAAAGTCGAAGAAGGTGATATATATAAAGTTTCACCGACCTAGGGGACCGAGCTCACCTGCCTACTTATGCTGTCCTGCAAAACGCGAATATCTCTCCATTATGAACTCGTATAAACGAACGGGTTGTTGCGTTGGAAACTAGACTCGTAGACCTTCGATTTCATAGATCGCGGGGACCATAAATTATAATAGATTGGGAGAAAATGTCTGAGACATTTGACCCAAATTTCAGACAAATCTTTAAAAAGAAATTTACGGTAACTTTCGCAAACTTTTATTTTGCCACTTACCTAACTTCAAAACTTGAGATACAACACTTGAACACTTAAAATATCACATAACACATCATTCTTAATTTATTACCCACCCTCCTGGTATTTTTACGAAGATACGAGTCAATTTATACGTTTGGAAAAGTCAGGGTGTTACACAATCATTACTACAATCCGACTAAACAACTTAACCAAAGATTATGCATTTAAAGATAGGGAAGAAGGTTTAAATGTTTAAAGGAATATGGAGTTCCCATAAACTCCAAAGGTTCAACTACGACAACGAACATACTAATGTTGAAGTTCAATTAACATCTAACAACTAATGCAGAAATAACCCCTAGAACCTGAAAGTCATTGTACCAAAACATCTAAAGTGCAACAAGCCTAAGAAAAACGGGTACAACCCCAACTAACATAAGAAATATCTAAACAATGTCTAAGTCCGAACAGAATGGACTAAACAATAAGAAGGACTCCATGATAGCCTGACAGAACTGGCTCACCATTGAATTCGATCTTGATCACTGATCTCCTAAACAAGGTCTGTCAGTAGCCGCCTGAAGATGCCCTCTACTCAACAAAGAAAGAGCAAGTGCAATATCAGTACACAACCACAGTGTACTAGAAGGATCACGCGGCTATCCAGTAAGCACAACATATATCAGAATTACAACAATGTAAACACATACATGCACAAAATATATGTATACATCGATTATCATTTAAGGAGCAATACACAATTCCACATTCTCAATAACAAGTAAATATAACAAATCAATGGTTCTCTCATGGAACCCAATTCAATGATCCTCTCATGGGACCCATAACCAAACTGTTAGTGTACTGGTACGTGATACCCGATCTAAGTTAGTGTGCCGGACGTGACACTCGATCCCATATATGCGCTGGAACGTGGTACCCAATCGAAGTTAGTGGGTCGAAAAGTGACATCCGATCCTAGTTAGTTTGTCGGAACGTGACACCCGATCCATTCAACAAGCCACAATCACAATCACAATGTACATTCTCATAATCATACAATCAAGTGTTAATTCATGGTGTACAATCATTCGTTCATACTCAATTTCATTAGGTGTGATCAACAAGACTTCCTTCACATACATACATGCATTACAAAGAAGTAATCACCAACATACATAAAGCAAACATGAAATCACAACCATCACCTACCTCAAATCCAAGCTTGAATCCCCTAAGGCACTTGAATCTTCCCTTTCTGGATTCTTTTCGCTTGTTCTAGGTCTACAAACAATTAATATACGCAAGGATAAACAATCAAAGGTCTAATTATCCGGATTATAACAAACCCAATAACCCAAGACCAAACACATGATCCCAATATCTCAATTAGGGTTTTTCCCACCATAATTCCCAGATCAAAACCTTCCCCAACAATAATTACCCAAGACACTACGTTCTACAGATCGAAATACAGATTAGGGGAGTAAAAACCTTACCTTTAGCACCAAAAGTTGTGGAAAACTGTCAAGAAAACATCTGGGGTCGCCTCCTAGCTCTCAAGAATAAAACTTGCAGAAAATAACGTTTTTAGGATTTATTTTCGACTTAAGTCGCGATTGTCCCGCTATGGCAGGCCCCATCCCGCCATAGCAGCCCCGCCCTGGCGGCTTGCACAGAAAAAGTGAGCTAATTTCAGAGTTTCAAACCCCCATTTCACAACACGCCTTCAACCCATGACACTCAAAAACTACCCGTTCACGCTAAGATCAGTTTCGGGAGTTCTACTCGCCCGAATTCAATTTCGTAAAGTTGTACGGTTTCCTTAAACATAGGAATAAACATACTAGTAGAAAGTTAAGAAAAAATTGTATCAGAGCTATGGATAATGAGAAACATAGGAATAAACATACTAGTAGAAAGTTAAGAAAAATAAAAAGAAAATTAAAGAAATTATATTCGGAATATAAAAAACTCAATATCACAAAAACTGATAACGACAAATTAGATCAATTAATAGATAATATATCTAAAATAGAATATAAATATATTCAATATTTAAAGCAACAATGAATAACAAGAACGAAGA